>JACEFZ010001620.1:155000-230000 GCA_014155875.1 Cepaea nemoralis | reverse complement strand
GTTATTTATGTTAGAAGAAGTAGGTTGGAATCTTATTTTACAGACTGTACCACCCGGTTGTTAGATCAATCCACTGTGACCCGTCAAGTTGTTACACCAATCCACTCGGTCTCATCCAGTTGTTACACCAATCAACTCTGTTCCATCCAGTTGTTACACCAATCCACTCTGTTCCATCCAGTTGTTACACCAATCCACTCTGTCCCATCCAGTTGTTACAACAATCCATTCTGTCCCATCCAGTTGTTACAGATGATGAGAACACAATGGACAGACAGAAAAAGTAATGAAAATATTTCAAAAGAAGTTAACTCACAAAAAGAAAAAATTAAAAAAAAAAAACGGGTTACTCGCATCAGAATATGACAGTCCAAGATCTTGGGTATGTTCTGAGAAGGGAAAAGCTGGATGGAGTACGTTGTGACAACGGAAAAGTTGAAGGGAAACAGAGCCAGTGGGTCACCAAAATAGAAGAGGCGAACAGTTTGACTGTCAAAAAAACTGTCATATACTGCCAATAACCTTGTGGTGTATGGCAAAGGAGTCTTGGGCGGAAGGAATTAAGACCGCCTGGCTAGTGCAATCGCCGCCAACTGTGCAGTTTAGAGTTTTCTTTTGGGAGACGATATTCGCAACCGAATTGTAAATAATACTGAGTGTTATTCGCAATTGCGGCTGGTCACATGACGTTTACGCTTCCGAATAACGGTCCCAGATTATTTATTGTAAAAAGTATCCCTTACAGGGCCTAATTAGGTGATTATGCCAGTTGCAATATGCTGATTCGGGGGCGATATTTCATTTGGCAAATAAAATTCACGTTAAACAAAGACATCTATTGGATCCATTGATTCCGACACTCGATCACTCCGTCGCTGTAAGGAGGATGCGCCCCCCCCCCCCCCACCCTCCCCGCAGCTTCCGCAGATCCATAGAGCACACTTGATTCACAATTTTCCAGTTTCTCAGTTCTATACTTTACTAAACAAACTGAACAGCGAATGTAAAGTTTGGGTAATTTTTAACATGTGTTATTATTTCACCGAATTAATTTCTAAGCAATGGAGGGGGAAAAATGCCTCCCCGGTGGAGAATTCAACGCCGGTCTCCCGCTTGACAGGCGGAGATACTTCCCACTATGTTACTGAGGACACGATAATAGTTTCACAAAAACTGTCCACATTGTCCGGAGATGTAAACGTGCGTCACGTGACCAGCCGCAATTTCTAATAATGCTCAGTATTATTCGCAAATCGATTGCGAATAATCACTTCGTTTTCATTTTGCCCCAGACAGAAATAAACTCCACACCTTACCGAGGATTCGAACCCGGGTCTCCCGAAGGAGAACCCGGCATTCTAGCCACTCGGCCGCCAGCCACTCCACGAACATCTCGACATTAAGGAACGTGGGTATCAGAAATGATTGGCAGTAAACGAGACAAGAGACTGTATACAGACATGATCACCAACGCCACAAGCATTGTCTATAAGTAAAAAAAAAAAGTAAAATATTATACAAGAGACTGTATAGAGAAGTGTGTCTGAAACGACTTCATTAGGGAGACTCCAGACGATACCACAGACTTCTTCTTCTTCTTCTTCTTCTTCTTCTTCTTCTTCTTCTTCTTCTTCTTCTTCTTCTTCTTCTTCTTCTTCTTCTTCTTCTTCGTCTTCTTCTTCTTCTTCTGCGTTCATCAGGAGTTTTTTTTCTTTTTCGGACGTGATTGCGTTGCGCCTGTTTACAGCAGAGCTGTGTTCTCGCGCCGTTAGGCCGGCACATCCGACTTCTGCGGGCATTTGTTGACAGGTATAACCTTCCCGGGGATACCAGAGACTTATTTAGGGAGACTAGACGATGTCAGAGACTTAATTACGGAGAATCGCGACTATGCAAGAAATGTATGTAGGGAGACTTCAGAAAATGCCAGAAACGTATTAAGTGAGACTCCAGCCTATGCCAGGGACTTATTACGAAAGCGCCACAGACAAACTGCACATACCCAGCCACATCTGATAAAACAAAGACTCGGTGCGCTGGCACCAACTTAGGGCAAATTATCATCATCCTTATCAACTCCCACGCGTCCTTTATAGCAAACAGGAGCGGGAATGATCGCAAATGGAATGCAAAATTTCATTTTCTGATTACAACACTCGGGCTGTCGGGTTTACTGCAAGGACAACAGACATAATTGTGACATAAATCCAGGAGGATTGCCGGCTATCTCCACAAGAAAGCCTTCTACGTGGAATCTTACATCTCCCGTTGATAACGTTAACGGGCCGAGAACATGCCGAGAATTCTTGACATTATCAGCCTCTTTTTTGTCCACGTCGCATTTATCACTTTGTTGTTGTGTCTGTATGTGGTAGCTGCCGCACTTCACGGCATGAAAGGATATGTCTGTCGTGCTGTAGACCTGTAATATATATGTCTACATTAGAAAATAAACAGTGCTGCCAGCCATATTTCATTTCTTATCAGTCAGTATCTTAGCATTTTTCCCTGGTTGTATCCTGTATTTGTAATCTTCATTGAGAAAATAATAACGTAGGAAGAGGTTGTGAGAATGTAGGTGCATGAGGACGTGTGTGTGGATGTGAGCACGCATGCCTTCGTGCTTAAATGTGGTTGACTCTATGTAAGTTGTATGCTGTGTGTGTATGACTGCATGTGTGTATGGCAGTATGTGTGTGTATGTCTGTATGTGTATATGACTGTATGTGTGTATGTGTATGTATGTATGCCTGTCGGGGTCTCCGTGGCTAAATGGTTTAGCCACATGCATCTCGCTCCGAAGGTCCTGGGTTTGTTTGCTTACTCCATCTTTTGATTAACGGGAGCTGTTTTCTAGGAGACTCCTGGGGGTCGTCGCTGGAGCTATAGGCTTCTTGCTCTGTGCGACGCTTTCGGCAGGTCGCTCTGTGTAAAACAAATATAGCCATATGGGATATAACCCGGTGCAATGATGTCGATCTTTCCGCATTCACACCTGTATGTAAGTATGTAGAGGTCAACGTTTTCGAGCTCTTTACCGCTCTTGCGTTTAAACTTCACGTGCGCTGATGCCGTGGTAGTTAGTTCATTACACACACCGGTCAGATTCAAACTGTGACTTGTTGTTCAGAAAGCAATGGCAGGCCACTGAAGGCAAAATTGTATAGAAAATCACCAAAGGTTTGATCCGAACCTACAGCAATGGATATGCAACATTTAATATGCATGCATAAGAGTATGTATATGCAGAAGGAAATAACAAGGAAACCCGTCTCTGTCTCTAAATAAACATTTAAAAAAAAAAAAAAAAATAAATAAAACCCGTCTATGTCTCTAAAGAAAACTTAAAAAAAATAAAATAAATAAACAACACCACATGGATAAATAAAACGATCCAATAGTCTAATCCACGAATATCATGGATACAGCTAGGAACAAATGCATCCATACTTCTAGAGTGAATGAATGAATAGCTTAATCAAGGGCAACAAGCCTACACTGATGGAAACATCAGTACTCAGTTTAAAATTACCACTACATAAAGCGGAAGGATATCTTTTCGACAGTGTCCAATTCCCACCCGAGTCGTATCAATCTTACTTAGGTCAATTATGTGACCCGTGTACAAGTCTCTGACTTAGTAACTCTTCACTTCAGGCATCTCGCCATGCATGTGTTGATTTCTATTTGCAAGTCAACTTTTCTTAAATCAGAGTGCCCCATCTATTTGTTACACTAACCTATGCTGCACAGTTCAGATGTACACCGATTAACTTTGTGCGCCCCCCCCCATTTGTGACACCAATCCACTGCGCTCCAACCAGTTGTCACACCAATCCACTGTGTTCCAACCAGTTGTCACACCAATCCACTGTGTCCCAATCAGTTGTCACACCAATCCACTGTGTTCCAACCAGTTGTCACACCAATCCACTGTGTTCCAATCAGTTGTCACACCAATCCACTCTGTCCCAACCAGTTGTCACACCAATCCACTGTGTCCCAATCAGTTGTCACACCAATCCACTGTGTTCCAACCAGTTGTCACACCAACCAACTGTGTTCCAACCAGTTGTCACACCAATCCACTGTGTCCCAACCAGTTGTTACACCAATCCACTGTGTCCCAATCAGTTGTCACACCAATCCACTCTGTCCCAACCAGTTGTCACACCAATCCACTGTGTCCCAACCAGTTGTCACACCAATCCACTGCGCTCCAGCCAGTTGTCACACCAATCCACTGTGTCCCAATCAGTTGTCACACTAATCCACTGTGCCCCAACCAGTTGTCACACCAATCCACTGTGCTCCAACCAGTTGTCACACCAATCCACTGTGCTCCAACCAGTTGTCACACCAATCCACCCCTCTCAAATTGAGAAATTCAGATAAGTACCCTTAATATCATTGTCATGTAGTGTGTTTCATGTAGTTTTGTGTTGGTTTGTGTTTGTGTGTTCTGTGCTGACGAAGGTTTGGGCCGCATTGTCCAATTTGTTTCTTGTAATCGTGTTTTAGGAAAGCCCACAATCTACTTCTTGTTTTTTGGTGATTCATTCACTCTCAAATTGGTACGTTAACTTTATCTGCTTCATATTATTATGTTAAATCTTTCAGACCTAACCCATATATTCTTATTATTCTGCCCATTATCCCCCATTGAGGCATAGATCATCCACCAAACCACCCAAAGCCTATCTTTTGCTGTCTCCTACAGCTCCCTTCGTGCTCTCCCAATATTATTTATCTTTGTAATTCCCGTCTCCGTGTATCTTAAGGTCTCGAGTTTTCTTTATGTGACTTTTCGGTTTGTTGGATATTTTTGGCTGAATTTTTCTACGTGATGGAGAGCTTGCCTTAGGCCCAACCCTCGCTTAGTCGCCTCTTACGACACACCTGACATTGTACAATAACGGTTGTATAACAATAACTGCCCGGGGCAACGTACGGGCGGAATCCTCCTTAGCCACCAACTACGATATGCGTCGAAGGTTGCAGTGTTAATATACTTTGCCTCCCAGTAGGGTCCTTTTAACTGATTATGTGCCGTGGAATTATACATCGTCTTTTTCAAACTGTCCGTAACTGCCTTGGGCTTATAAATCAAAGTTTAGTTAAAATATTAATACAGTAGTTTTCACTATACAACCCTCTATAATTTTACACACACACACACACACACACACACACACACACATATATATATATATATATATATATATATATATATATATATATATATATATATATATATATATATATATATATATATATATATATATATATATAATGTCTGCTACCATATTAACAGCTTTTAAGTCGTATCTGTGACTCACTCCTACTTCCCATTTCCGGCAATCAATTTTGTTTTGTCGAAACCTACTATTTGTTTTGCACTGAATCTTTTAACTCACAGCCGGCGCCTCCTTTGTCGCCTGTTACAAACATCCATGGTACAACCATATATTAGTCTTTCCAATCCTAGTTTGGCACGGCAGCTATGTATTGGGATAAAGAAGGCTAACAACAAAATCACACACATTTTAATTTCACGGGAGCCAAGTATACATCATCATCATCATCATCATCTTCCACTTGTGCCGTCATGCCTTGTGAAGAGGAAAAGTTGGCACTCAAGTGTCAGATGAGTAACATTGGATGGCACCATTTCACGTGAATGTAAAATGCCTTTCATGTCGTCAATCCACTTTCTTCTCGGGTGTCCACTTGCTCTCTTACCAGATCTTCTTTGATGTAACGCCAGTGCTGGTAGGTGATGATGTTGTATTCTAACGAGATGATTAATTATACACACCTTATAAAACAGAAATAAACCAAGATGATCCGACTAAAATGTAAGAAGTAAAGTCTTACATGTTACGTTGAAAAGTACAGGGAATAATAGTCAATCACATAAAACAGGTTTATTAGTGAGCATGAAGAATAGTCAATCACATATAACAGGTTGATTAGTGAGCATGAAGAATAGTCAATCACATATAACAGGTTGATTAGTGAGCATGAAGAATAGTCAATCACATGTTACAGGTTGATTACTGAGCATGAAGAATAGTCAATCACATATAACCGGTTGATTAGTGAGCATGAAGAATAGTCAATCACATGTTACAGGTTGATTAGTGAGCATGAAGAATAGTCAATCACATATAACCGGTTGATTAGTAAGCACGAAGAATAGTCAATCACATATTACCGGTTGATTAGTAAGCATGAAGAATAGTCAATCACATATAACCGGTTGATTAGTAAGCATGAAGAATAGTCAATCACATATAACAGGTTGATTAGTAAGCATGAAGAATAGTCAATCACATATAACCAGTTGATTAGTGAGCATGAAGAATAGTCAGTCACATATAACCGGTTGATTAGTGAGCATGAAGAATAGTCAATCACATGTTACAGGTTGATTAGTGAGCATAAAGAATAGTCAATCACATATAACAGGTTGATTAGTAAGCATGAAGAATAGTCAATCACATATAACCGGTTGATTAGTAAGCATGAAGAATAGTCAATCACATATAACCGGTTGATTAGTAAGCATGAAGAATAGTCAATCACATATAACAGGTTGATTAGTAAGCATGAAGAATAGTCAGTCACATATAACCGGTTGATTAGTAAGCATGAAGAATAGTCAATCACATATAATAGGTTGATTAGTAAGCATGAAGAATAGTCAATCACATATAACCGGTTGATTAGTGAGCATGAAGAATAGTCAGTCACATATAACCGGTTGATTAGTAAGCATGAAGAATAGTCAGTCACATATAACCGGTTGATTAGTGAGCATGAAGAATAGTCAATCACATGTTACAGGTTGATTAGTGAGCATGAAGAATAGTCAATCACATATAACAGGTTGATTAGTAAGCATGAAGAATAGTCAATCACATATAACCGGTTGATTAGTAAGCATGAAGAATAGTCAATCACATATATCTGGTTGATTAGTAAGCACAAAGAATAGTCAATCACATATAACAGGTTGATTAGTAAGCATGAAGAATAGTCAGTCACATATAACAGGTTGATTACTGAGCATGAAGAATAGTCAATCACATTTAACAGGTTGATTACTGAGCATGAAGAATGGTCAATCATGCAATGCAATGTTTTGAATTGATAGTGTTAAAGTAACAACTTCTTATGAAAGAACAAATTGAAAGTAACACTGCCTAGGACTAAAACGGTTAAATAAACAAGCAAACAACAGCAGGTATTGACGATACCCTACTACAGACAAACAACTGCAAACTGCTTAGCAGTTGTCAAAAGTTGTGTTCCGTGGGAACCAGACAAGTTAAGCCCTTCATTCATCTTCTTGTGAAGTCAGCTTACCTAACATCGGCCAGACAGGTTCGCATATAAGTAACCGATCAATGAGGCACCAGGCGCCCATCAGTTTTGACACTAAAAAGTGTGCTGCTGTTGTCTGCTAGATTTTCTCCAGGGCAATCGGCTAGACGGTGGATCTAAGTCCATGGTTCTCTCGCGGAGAGCTTGTTTATTCCTCCCGGCAACATGCACAAATCTGACGTAAACAACGGGAGCTGTTTACCGTGTGAAGAGAAAGTGAAAAATTATGTTATAAATAGTGAAAAATGTAGATATCCAAGTGTATTTACTGTTTACTGCTGTTAGTGTGTGAAGTCTTCTTCGTCTTCTTCTTCTTCTTCTTCTTCTTCTTCTTCTTCTTCTTCTTCTTCTTCTTCTTCTTCTTCTTCTTCTTCTTCTTCTTCTTCTTCTTCTTCTTCTTCTTCTTCTTCTTCTTCAAATTTGTCTATATTCGCAATGTTGTCTCTTGTATGAACATCACTGCTTTTTTCAATTCACTCAATGGTCCATAGAGTTGATCCCCTACTGTTGTTTCTCTAGGTCAGCAAGTTTACCTAGATATGTCATATTTTGGACAGTCTTGAAGTATCTTATCTGCTGCCTGCCTGTGAAATATAAAAGTCTAATATATTCTAGGCCACGAACTTATTGGCTGGAATGGTCAGTTGTATTCCTTGCCGCTTTTCCTAGATTTTTCCCATGCAAACCCCTTTCATTTTATATGTAATTCAACATGTTTGCTACCATATTAACCACTCTTAAGTCATTAGTGTGAGACACCCCTACTTCCCATGTTCTGCCATCCATTTTTGTTAGGTACAAATCTACTTGTAGTTTGGCAATGACTCTGTTAAAAACCATTACTTCGGTGGCATAGCCGTTAGTGCATTTGTCTGCCAGACAGTGGCCCACGTTCTGTCTCCAGCAGAAGGGGGTATATTTTTCCCCCCGATAAGTACGGCTCTTCGGTTCCCTGGTCAAGGAGTTAGTAGCTTTCTCCGTTAACCCTGAATACTCTCGTGGTTGACGTGAGCGGACGAGAATTAGAAGTGGTTCGAGTCGGGCCAGTGACTTATGAGAATATGGAGCCGGTCGCTCAGAAAGTCGTGGCGTGCTGATGAGCGTAATCTAGCCTAGGAATAAAAATACAGCTGAAAGATGCTGGTGTTTACCGCAATATCCTGAAACAGGATGGAAACGCAAAAAAAAAAAAAAAAAAGTACGGCTCTTGGATCGACCCAGCATCCTAAAACCGGGTCGGCAAGTCCGCGTGGCCGAATGGGTAAGAACGTGTGTTCTTAAACATCCGGTGTGCTCATGAGGAGGTAAGCGGCTCAACCCCTACACCGGACAGCTGGACTAAAATGTTGACCTATGGTCCTTGACTTGGGGACGTAAATTACAATCCAAATTCAGTCCATCACTATTATAAATAGTGTGTATGGACTACGCTTGAGTTCAAAGCGAGCGAGCGAGCGAGCAAAAAAAAAATTTTTTTTTAAACCACGGGTCCTGGGACAATTTTCAGAATTTTATGGGAAAACAATGGGAATACCCATAATAAATTGGGTACAAGCAAGTGTCTCGGCGAGTACAGGCGGCCGGTGTGATACTGACCACGTCACTCACCGAATGCTGATTGGTCTATACAAAAATGGGTTTAAGAACCTATGCTCAATGCGTACAAGGCATGCAAAAGGGTCCTTTACTTTTCTTTTCTATTGTTATTTAACCTCTTACAACCACGGCGACGTCAGTCAAGTTACTCCAGGGCCACCGCGGATACCGTACTGAGAACCGCTGGTCTAGACGAGTCAAAATATGATGAAAATCCTCCTGTCCGCAGGCGTCTTCGCCGATCCCGCTGTCTGTAACTCATTCACAACTCCTGACCAGCCGGATGAAACCTGTGCTGGCATTTTCACTGCCCATTGTACCGGGTATCTGAACCAAGGCCATCGCGACAGCTGGGTTTGGAGGCCCACGGTCTTTCAAGTCCAGACAATGACCAGCTGTCGAGTGTCCATGTTCCAATGATTGTTAAGTTAAGGATTGACTTTATCTGGGCAAGAAAGAAGAGTGGGACAAGAAGAAGAGATAGGAGTGTGGTTCCAGTAGGGGGTCCGCGATAGCGCAGGTGGCTAGCACGCGTGTATGTCGTTCCGATAGACATATGATCGAATCCTCATGGAGGTGAATTTTTAAAACTGGCGTGGCTTCCCAGGTCATTAAAAAGTTAGTTGCATATCCTTTACAGAACGTCGCAGTCAACCCCAGCATTATTTGTGGCTGCTTGTGATTTCTTGGCAAGTTTACGATCAGTAGTTTTCCATTGCTTTCTGAACGACCGGCGCTAGTCTAATACCATTGAATAAAAAAAACACACACAAGGCGGCCTGCTTCTAAATCGCTCGGAGCTGTGTTTCGAACGCGATATGTGGGATTACGAATTGTATTCGTCACCCCTTCCCACAGAGCCGGCTCCCAGATCGATCCAGCCTAAAATTGGTACCAAGAAATATCCTGATTGTCCTCAGAAGATTGTCCTGAATATCCTCAGACGACCGGCGTGATATTAACTACATCACCCATCTAGTGCCAGTTGTCTATAAAACATGAGACTGCCACCATATACCGAATACCAAAGAGGGACATGAAACGGAATGGGACAGCCCTTCAAGAAACAAAACATCATAATCTTATTACAGAACTTACACGTATACGGTCAAGATGGTTTGTGCATGTTGTGAGGAGAATTGAACGCGAAAACTCGGTGACAACTGGCAAACTTGATGGGCAAAGTGGAATGGAGAGGGTAAAGAGGTAAATATCTTGATGGCTTGAACGCGTGGTATAATTGCGATACAAACACAGACCTGATCTAAAGTACTTGTGATTGTAAGAGATACCGAACCATGACCGCCAGGCTTATCGGCGTTGGGTATACAGATGATGATGATGATGATGATGATGATGATGTGGATGATGATGATGTGGATGATGATGATATGGATGATGATAATAGTGATTGTGATAATGATGATGATGATAATAGTGATGATTATGATCATGAATAATTTTTAAAAAAACGAGGGTGAAGATGAGTTTAAGTAATTACTTTAATACAGTATGTTAGTGGGGGGGGGGGGGGTGTATTAGCGTAACAGTTAGGGCGTTACGCTTACAATGGCATAGCCGGGATCGGACAAGGGATCGATGCCCAGCTCTAGTCGCTAGATAAGAAAGGTAAAGACTGACCACCTATTCCTCTGTGCACTCAGG
The DNA here is from genome assembly GCA_014155875.1 of Cepaea nemoralis. Lineage (NCBI taxonomy): Eukaryota > Metazoa > Mollusca > Gastropoda > Stylommatophora > Helicidae > Cepaea > Cepaea nemoralis. The sequence continues at coordinate 219,350 of JACEFZ010001620.1, read as the reverse complement.
CCTACATAAATGTGATGGTGCTAGTCGGAGTGGGTTCGCCTGATGGCTAGGGACACTGCTAATAGGGAAAGCTAATCCACACGCAAAATTCAGTCCATCACTACTGTAAATAGTGTGTATGGACAACGCTTGAGTTCAAAGCGAGCGAGCGCCAAAAAAAATGTAGTGTAAATTGTTCTGGTCTTTTGTGCATTAGACGGACTTCTACTGACGTAGGCCTGGCAGGGCTCCTCTATTCCAGTGGTTCTCAACCTGTAGGAATTCCCCCCCCCCCCCGGAGGAATTTAGGGTTTCCAGGGGAGGAATTAAGATTATTTCAAGATCGCGTTAATACAAGAACCGATTACTTGATATTGTTCTTCCCTTCATACTTTACGGTTCTGTACGTCTCACCCTTCTAAAATTCATTTTATAAATAAGTAGACCCACTGAAGACAAAAATATCACGTTTTATGTGGACGTCTAGACTTGTTTTAGTATGTGGTATTAAATGTAGCTTCCATTATTACGTATACTGTGTAGGGGCGGGGGTGGGGGGATTGTTAGGTAGGAAATACGAAAGGGGGAGGAGATGATGTTCTGAAAATATGCTGGGGGGGGGGGGCACTGGCCAAAAAAGGTTGAGAACCACTGCTCTATTTCATTATCCTCCATTCCTTCTCTCGTCGACGACATCCTCGATGCTTGTTCCGTTGTTACTGGATGTACCTTATCTACCCTCTCATAGCCATCTGTGTAGATGAGCAATCAACAGTATCTGGCAGCAAGTCTGAAATTATGTATATAAATCTGACCTATTCAATCATACTTTTCTTGAATAAGTCTACAACATAATTTTCTTGAATAAGTCTACAACATAATTTTCTTAAATAAGTCTACAACAAGCCACTACAGCGTTTCAATTAAATTCCCCTTGTCTTCTTCTAATACGCGTACACACACGAACTTCCTGACCTCACACTCTCTATTATATGTGTTTACGCTTATGTTACGAGATGTGCTTCTTTGAACCTTACTCTCTCCCTCTCTCTCTCTCTCTCTCTTTCTCTCTCTCTCTCTCTCTCTCTCTCTCTCTCTCTCTTCTCTCTCACTCTGTCTTTGTCTCTGTATGTCACTCTCTCTCATTCCTTATCGCTTTATCACTCTCTCTCTCTCTGTCTCTCTCTCTCTCTCTGTCTCTGTCTCTGTATGTCACTCTCTCTATCATTCCTTCTCTCTTTCTCACTCTCTCTCTCTCTGCGGGAGTGTGTGTGTGTGTATGTGTGTTTAAGGTAGTTTAATTTTGCATGGTATAATTGATTACAACTGAAATGGCGTCGAGTTAAATTTGTGAGTATTTTTCGATGAGTAAGGCTATCCGTTTTATTTACAAATAATAATAATAATAATAATAATAATAATAATAATAATAATAATAATAATAATAATAATAATAATAATAATAATAACCACGAAGCAGAAACCTACTCTGGCTATGTGAACTGTTAGCACCGTTACATTTATGTTGGCCTGAGTGTATGGGAGGAACAGATAAATGGCCAGTCTTCCCCTCCAATAGCGAACATCGAGAGCTGATGTTGAACCCCTTGTTCGACCGCGTTCATGTCATTCTCAGTGTAACGCCATAACCTTTACACAGCCCGTCCGCTGTTTATTTTTAGTAATACTCGAATTCTGGGATAATATACGGTATTGTAAATATGGTTACCATAGAGCATACAAGGTCATTTTGGGGAGTCAATGTCCGGTCCTCATTGGCAATAGTATTTTGAAGCTTATTGCTTTTTTGAAGCTCATTGCTTCAGATTTACTCACAACTGACATCTCCACCACATATAAAGACACAGATTACAGATATAAATAAAGTAGGTCAAGGACCCTTTCACGCGCTTTAATACGCACCGGGTATATGGTGCTGGCCCATATTTTGATTGACCAACCGGCTCTTGGGTGGTGATGTGGTCTGTATCACGCCAGCCGGCTATACTGCGCAAGGCAGATTACCATATGTTACTTGTAGAAATACTAGAATGGACTCGTATCATTTATTTAGTCTCGATCTTTAGATCTTCAACCACAAGGGCCGCCCTAAAGGAAGTCTGGTAAACTCAGGGTGATATTTGAGCCACTGGATGTAGAACGCCGTATATTACGGGTTAACTGATTAACCGCCGAAGGATGATATATCGCTAAATGTGACCTCCTATAAGGGCAAAAGGACGATATATCGCCATACTATGGTCATCTTTTTATTTATTTTGTTTAGTAATAACTTCGGCAATTTCAATGCTCAGTAGACGGAAATTTACATTATAAAACTTTTTCATTTGATTGTGTTTTGTCCAAACCTAATTTTTGTTTGGCAGTGAATCAGTTAATAAGCACTTTCAAAATACCTCAACTCTAATCTTTAACATGCAGGTACAGGTAGCCCCATTGCAGATACTGACGTTGGCGTATGAAGCCTTACGCCTCATACATTCTAGGTCACGAAATATCAGGTGGGGCCGACAGTTCCTTTCCTCGTCGCCTTTCCTTCCCAAATAATTCTCACACGTTTCTCAAACTGGTATGCTACTTATTGTATGAGGCTGGGTCGAACCTGGAGCTGCACAGGTTAGAAAACAAATCCTGCCACTGCTGGGGGTTGAACCTGAATCACTGACTTGACAGGCAAGGACACTAACCTCTGAACCACCGCGGTTCATTTAACTGATAGCAGTGTATAAAAGCCGGTCTCTCTGGTCTAGAGGTTACACGACTTTCTCCGTAATCTCGTATACTCTCGTAAGTAACGTGACGTTGCGCGAGAATTGGTAGCGGTTCTCTCCGCGTCGGTAACTTACGGGGTATTGAGCCGGTTGCTCAGAAAGCAATGGCAAATACTGAGCGTAATCTTGCCAAGAAATCAACAATCAGCTGAAAGATGCTGATGTTGACAGCGATGTCCTGTAAAAGGATATGCGATTTAAAAAAAAAGTGTATGAAAAACCCTTAATCATACGTGCGCATACCTCCACCACACATTGGCATACCCGCAAGCACGCGTCCTGTAATCGTTAAATAAATCATCATTTTATACCAAGATACTTGCCTTGGCCCTGCGGCCATAGTTTCCAAGTCCCATTGAGGCGTTTAAATTGACCGGACCCCCGAGGTGGACCCAGCACAACATGGGTACAAGAAAATATACTGGGAAGTAAATGTGACAAGTGCGAGGATATTGACCCCGTTTTCTCTCGAGTTCTGATTAGGCTATAAAAATATAGGTCTACCACTTTATCACCAACACGCCTTTATTAAAACGTGTGAAAGGGTTCCTTAATTGTACTCGTTTATGTTTCTTTATTCGTTCCACCTTCATTCACAACTGTATATTGTTAATAGCACCACGTTAATTACTTTTAAGAATGGAAATCACGTTGTTTTCGAAACTTGCATGCAATGTTTAACAAAAGAGACATACTCAGCTCTCAAATATATCAGGTTCTAGTCATTTCTGTTACTAGGCTGCGACACACGGTACTAAGAAAACAAGTACACAAAAGGCGTTATAGTGAAATATAGATAACACACTGTATAAAGAAAACCACAAGACCAGACAAGTAACACCACAACAAAACAACCAATGTTTATAAGTAAATCAACACAAAAACAGTTAACCACTCGTGTTTGGTATATACACAATGATTGGGGGGAAAGACTGAGTACATTCCACAAGAAAACAATACACCCTAGTAACATAAACCTCGGTGGGAGAGAAGCCATGCCCAAACAAATCTGTATTATTCTACTGAAATCAATATTTGGAAATTGAGTACCGCTCCACTGTCTCGCTAACGTCTGCCTGTTACGTAGGACAGCCAAGACAAACTACTATTTGAGAGCTATCTATGTCGTATACCAATGTTTAAACAAATAATAATTAAACGGACGTGATCATGTACTGCTTCCCAGACTAGCTGGCGACAGCGGGACGCCTATTGAAGTCTCCAGTATCGGCGCTGAACATATCACCCACGGCTGTAAGCCACGTGAAACAAAGTCAATGGCAGTTACGGCCTGGTGATTTCATATTTGAAATATATATTCAAGTCTTTATTTGAGTAGAGTCGTCGATTTAACTATCAGTGTTCTTTCAGTCCTTACTTGCGTCAATAAATTACCCCAAGTTTATATTTTTTCATTAATATATAGAATTGCATCTCTAGATTTATGTCGCTTCATTAATATATACAATTGCTACCCTAGATCTAAGTGTCTTCATTAATATATAGAATTCCATCCCTAGATTTATATATGTTTATTAATATATATACAACTGTTATTATGGTGATTTGAATAATTGTTGATGTTTGAAAGGTTTTCTTTTCCCGGATGGCAGGTAACAGTATCTTCTTCTTCTTCTTCTTCCTCCTCCTCCTCCTCCTCCTCCTCCTCCTCCTCCTCCTCTTTCCTTCTTCTTCTTCTTCTTCTTCTTCTTTCCACTCCTCCACCTCATTCTCTTCTTCAATTGCTTGGTCTGAAACCGACATTAACTATCAATCAATCAAATCAATCAGGTGCCATCTCCACAATGAAGGTTGGCTGCAATGGATCTCCAACACTGTCTCTCGCCTTGATTGTACATTCGTCCATCTCTTGGTGTTATCTTCCCACTTGTATCGTTGTCTCCCTCTTGCTCGCTTGCCCACTAACTATAATGACTCAATAATCCTGCCATTAAAATATTGATGTGGTTGTTGCTGTCTGTATGATACATTGTTGTCAAGATGTTTAAGCTTTCAGAAGAAAACACACACACACACACACACACACACACACACACGCACACACACACGAACACACACAAACACACACACATACTCTCTCTCTCTCTCTCTCTCCTCTCTCTCTCTCTCTCTCTCTCTCTCATACCTAATAGTTTTTCACATTTCTTTTTTTCCTCCGCTTCTGTTGTTATTCTCATTCGTTCCTCTTGCAAGGTATGTGTCTCATCCCGTCACATGACCAAGGTCCGATGTCATCATGCAACCGTGTAAGACTGGCATCCACTGGACACATTACAACCAATGTTATGGGCTCTTCCTATCCGTGGTTGGGTTTTCGTTCCAAACAATTTTGCCAGGGCTGTGGCTTTGCGGTATCCTCTATGACTTTTCCAACTGCCGTGGGGTTTTTAACGCGTGCCACTTACATAAGGAACATCCTGTTTTTGTTTTTCCCCTCCCTTATTCGACAAGGCTAGATAGATATCCGATTTTACTACCAAAGACATCAGGGTGTGGTGTGATATTATAGTGCGTTCACAAATGTCTGCCTTTATTCACGTTCAATTTTGTTTTAACAGAATCTGTTGCACTATTATGAAAATTTTCCTGCCTTCTTATATTTACTCTTACCCAAGGAATATGTCTTTGGTTGGTCCAAAGAAAGTGAAAACATGGAAAGCAGCGAAGTGTCTTTGAGAGCTACGGAGTTCGAGTCATTTGGGATAAAACCCGGTGCAATGAAGTCGACCCTGTCGACTTTTAAGCGATTTTTTGATGTTTTAGCGAAAATGTATTGAATTCAAGCTAACAAACTTGTTTTACAGTAATGCACGTCAATTCGGGTGACACAACCGTTCAACTATATGACGTGCTTCTTATAAAGAAATTCCCGTGCACCACGGAGAATATGTAACACTGATGTTTCCGTGTGAAGATGTAATATACATTTCATAATATGCACTTCATCCCTGATCCGTAAATATATACCGCATATTTAAAAAAAAAATAATTAAGATCTGCTGTACAATCCCAGAACATTTTTTGTTATTGGGTGTACATAATGATAAGGTTATATGCTAAATCTCATCATTTCTCGGAGGAAAGGCGAGACGGACATATAATCAGATTGCTACTGGAACTATTAGTGTTGGAACTCTTCGCTGGCTGCTGAGGATGGAGACGGAGCGCTTATGGGAATGTCCCGAATGCTGTGATGTCGGTTCCTAAATCAATCAATCAATCAATCAATCAATCTCATCATTTTTGCTCATTTGATTACCGAGTTATGAATGTTTATACGGGTAAAAACATTTGTGAACGCACTATAGATACTAATAGCTCTTGAAACAATTCCCAGCCATATTTTGAGATGTTATAAGCTTGAGGTGGCCACCGTTGTTTTCACATTCTTTTCTTGTTCATTATAGTAAAGAATGACTAAAACAGAAGGTGTTTAAGCAACACCTTGGATAATTTGGGTTAAAAAAAAAAAAAAAGGTGTATGGACCGCGTGCGCTAAGTTAATAAACAGAACAAAGTTAATGAATGGGGCAGAAAAAGTCAAGAGAAAGAGAATTAACATAATTTTCATAAAAGACGCCTTGTCACTTTCTTTCACAGCTTCGTGTCTGATCCGCGTTACCTAGAACTTAATCTCTAGCCGGCTGTTATTCTTCAAGCTCTCTAATTTTGCCTAGTCCTTTGTCATCCCCAAGGTCGAACGGGGAGAGTGAAAAAAATGCGGGTAGCGACGATGGAGTCTAGCGACCGGTTTCGTTCAGGTGTGAAGAAACAGATCCAACAGAAGGGGACAGTAGCGCAGGACGGACATTTGCGAGCGCTGCTCTTTCTTCTTGAAACCTGTTCGTTCTGGGTGACAGATTGCGCTTCCCAGATCCCAAGGTCGCACTCACGCGCACATGCCCAAAACATATCTTGACCGCTGTGACCACACGGCGCGAGCTGGACACATGTTGCAGTTCAAGGCAACGCTAAATGGATCGTCCTAAGTGGTCGTGGCGTCGGAGTCACGTTGTCTTAGTCTTAAGGCTGGAGATTGTAATCTGGCCTGGGTATGAGCTTACAATTTAGTGTTAGCGACAAATATGCCGTCTTGGTTAAATAACTGATCGTCGATTTGCATTGACACAATGCAAACTAAAGTTACATAATTAATACAATACTAAGACATATTGAACATATGGCATTATGTACATAGTTTACGTGGCCCAACCGCACACAAGAGCTGAAATGGTGTAGCAATGACATACCGTGTACACATAAGTGTTCTCCCACCACATGATAGTAGTCCTGCGTGAACTGAACACCCTACTGCCCTGGGTGTTGTTATATTAACTTACCTGTAAATTCTTTCCTTCTCGAACGGCGACTTCGGAATCGAACACTTATCATGCGACGATCTCGCCATTATCAGCGTAATTTCCTAACCATGGTTTTTCGTGCCACTAGAAATACGAGGGTAAGTTAATAAGTAAGTCACAAATGGCTGCAGAAAAATAACTAAATATAACAACTATGGGATAAGTGCATCAATATTGGTAGAAATTATGTTGAGAAATAAAGGGACAATGTATGTATACAAATAAACTGGTTTCAAGTTGTTATCATCTTTAGTTATTTTTCTACAACCATTTGTGACTTACTTAATAACTTACCCTTACATTAACTGCAAAATCTAGCGTTTTGATTTAACGTGACTGTGTGCGAATCCTGACTTGAGCCGCAGTAGCAAAGTGGCTAGCGCTCTTACCTGCCGGCCCGGTTGTCATATGTTCGAATCCTCTATGGAAGAGGATTTTTATTTACAATTGACCTGGGCTTTCACTAGCCTAAAATTGCTATAGTCCGTTTACTTTTGTCTGCCCCGATATAAAATTCCATATCTCAGTAACCAACTGAGGGGAAATGATGAGTGAGGTTTAGCATATACCCTTATCTTTATGTCCACTCAACAAAATAATTTTTGTTCTGGAGATTGTACAGCAGATTTCAAAGTTTGCTTATATGCGGTATATAATTTAAGGGTCAGAGTTGAAGTGCATATTATTAAATGTATCAACCGGAAAAATCAGCATTGAATAGTAAATTGTCTCGTTGTTCACGAGATTGACCTTATGACAAGAGTCTCGCGTAATGGAACTTGGAGTGTTCAGAGGTGTCGTCAGTAATGTGAGTGCTTTCATGAAACGTGATTATTTTATAAATCTTACCATTTATCGTTAGCATCTGAATGTGTGAATATTGTTGAATGGAATTGAATGGGATTGAATGTGAAAGTTTGTACACTTCAAAGCATCGCTATGAAGTTGTACACATATTTTTGTCAAGAAGCTGATCGCAGGAAACTGTTTCATACTATTACAAATCCCGAGAAAAGAACATTGCATGCTTTGGGTTTGAGTAAACGGTCATTTTGTCGATGGATGCAAGAATCTGGAAAGAAACCACCACGCAATAAGCAAACGGTAGGTAGACAGGCAATTATAGACAGCTTTGACAAGGATGTCATAAGGCGAGCTATTATAAAAATGCTGGATACTAAAGAAACAGTGATTGTAACAGAAACTTAGGGTTTGGTTGAGAAAGAACAATAACATAGAGCTATCAAAACCAACTTAGTTGAAAATTATAAGGACATTAGGCTTCACGTTTAGAAAGTACAAGCGAGGTAGATATATAATTTGCGAGCAACCGCATTTAGGAGCCACGAGAAGCAAATACCTACGTGACATAAGGGAAATGAGCAAAGAAAATTATGACATAGTGTAATTGGATGACACCTGGACCACACAGGTGAACAGGAATGACAATCATGGCGAATATAAAGCAATATTTTCCCTGTAGTAAAGGACAGCGTTTGGTCATAGCCCATGCTAGTAGTACGCATAATGGCTTACTACAGAATGCTGGACTCGTTTTCGTATCAAAACATTCAGACAATATGGATTATCATAATGAGATGAATGGTAATGTATTTAGAGAGATTGGCTCGAGAATACAGTGCTTTCATCCCTAGGTAGACCGTCTTGTCTAATCATAGACAATGCATCATTTCACAATGTTGTTGCCCAAGAACAGAAAATACCTACGGCATCGAGCACAAAGAAAGCAATAAAGATATGGCTCTGAAGTAAAAACATGCCATTTCTAGAAACTTATTTCAAGCTAGAATTGTTTTCCCTTGTAAAACAGACGCAAAAAAGCAAGCAGTTTCAAATCGATAAGTTGATAGAAGAGCATGGCCATAAGTGCTTGAGACTTCCGCCGTATCATTCTCATTTAAACCCTATAGAAATTGTGTGGCTAAAATTAAAGGACAGGTGACAGCTGACAATACTACGTTCAAATTGTCTGACGTCAAGATACTAACCCAGTCCGCGCTATTAAATATTAATAAAAGTTACTGGAAAAAATGTGAGGATCATGTGCTGAAAGAGGAACATGACTACTGGGTAAAGGAAAGATTGAATTGTATGCAACCGAGAACAGTCATCAACCTACTGGAATCGACACAGATTAATGTCTGGGCATATTGCAGACATTGATACACATTCACCCACTTCCATACGAATCTGGATACGTCGCGTGTCGCCACCCGAAGTGACGTGCTTTACCGTAAAACAAAATTGAATTCACTACATTTTCGCCAAAACATCAAAGATATGTCGCCGCTTTACATGATTTAAGTTGCCTTTGGGCCTATAAAAGACATATTCTTTGGGTGGGAGTCAATATAAGACAGTAGGAACATTTTCATAACGATGCAACAGACAATTTTCAAGAAAATTGAATGTGAATGAGGGCATGCAAATGTGAACAGACTATAATAGGAAAGACGTCGTGGGAAATACACGCGACCAGCGTGCTATCGACCTGACCATCCATCGAGTGTCACTTGGTCTATAACAATATAAGGTGAGTACCTTAAACCCGAAAAAGTCTTAAGGCTTATAAAAGAGTTCGTTACTTCTACTTTACCTATGTCGGCGTCAAAGAGTCCTTCTAGGCAAACTGCGGACTTTGGAGATCGAATCCCGAGACCTCTGTGATAATAAACCTGCCGACTACCCACCATATAGCAACAGCTCTGTAAAATTGCCAGGGTTAATCAATGTAGATTCACAATCTATAACGACTATAGACACCGATAGTGTATAAAAGGTTTGTTTGTTTCCATAGCTACGGTTTTCCCATGAGTTTATCTTCCCTTGTTTCTCTGTCTGTCGCCGCTGCATGTTTATATTAGCAGATAAAGTGGTTTGTGGAGCACATTAACCCGTTCTCGTGATATGTCTGTTATATGTTGGTTATTATTGTTCTTGATACAATAAACACTCCCATTGAATTACGATGCGCTAGCGTAGATAGTTGTCACTGAACACCCTACTCAGACTGTTAAGTTAAAATCATCTGATCTAGTTATTCAGTTAATTTCGCCTCTCTAACGAATGCAATTCATAATCCTGCATATCACGTTTGAAACACAGCAGACCGCCTAGCGTTGGTTTCCATACAATGGTATGTATGCCAGTCGTTCAGAAAGTAATTGCATACTACTGAACGTAAACTTACCAAGAAATCATAAACAGTCAAAAATGCAGGGGTTGACTGCGACGTCCTGTAAAACATATGAAACTAACTATCTAGTTAATAAGGATCCTTCTGTCTCAAAGACGCACTGGTGTCACCTTTCTGCTGGAGTAAACTAGGCAGGCCGAGAGAGGGACCATGCTGCATGGGCAACACATGGTCTCTACATTCAGCCCAGGCTTTGTGTTATGGAGAGGTATAACTCCATTTTACAAACTATTGTCTGTCAAGACGACAAGGTGCCAGTCAGTCAGTCAGTTTCAGACAGTTATTAGCGATTTCTGATCCTCACTTTTATCACTGTATAATAATAGTAAAATGGTTAGTTTGACTGTCTTCCCAGACAATGGTTCGGATTCCATCTTCAGCAATGGCAGAATTCCATTAAAAATCAAATGACTAGTAAGTCTCGGGTTTAGTTTCCCGAAAGGCAGTGAGGAAAAGAACTAGACATCTCAGCCAGTTACACCATGGCCGAGAGTATATGAATGCGTAAAACTCCACATCATGATGGCAGTATCTATCTACTATAATATACACTAATATATGCCACTCTTACTACACTTAACAACTACAAAGAGACAAAAGGCGTTAAGAACAAGATGCCTTCAAACTATCAATGAAAGCGCAGAGTCAGTTCCGCAGTCTGGAGTGTGTTCTGATTAAAAAGTAGTCGTGGATTTAGACATTATTATGATCCCCTCTAAGAGCCGCGGTAGTCCAATGGCTACCACACTTGCCTGTTGTAGCGGAGGTCACATGTTGGGATCCCCATCCAGGCAGATTTTTAAAATGTACCCTGGCATTACCAATGTTACCCCTTGCCAGGTCGACCCAGCCTGAAATAGAACCAGTGAGTTCTCTGGGAAGTAAAGGCGGCCGGTTTGGTATTGATCACATGACCCATCGAGTCCCATTACTGTAGTCTATACAAATATGGGGCTAGCACCATGTACCCAAATACGTGTGAAATAACTCGTTTATAAATGTTATTACATAAAAAACTCGTTTTAAAGTCGACAAGGTCGACTTCATTGCACCGGGTTTGTATCCCATTTGGCTCAGTCTCTTTCCGCAGCGCGGGCTGCCGAAAGCGTCGCCAAAGCACGAACTCCGTAGCTCCAGCGACGACCCCCAGGAGTCTCCGAAAATATGCACTCGTGAACTGAAGGACGCGGCCCGGAATGGAACCCACAACCTTCAAAGCCTGAGTCAGACAGCTTGACCACTTCACAATTAAGTGCCATGGGATGATTAATCGTCTTGAGAGACTTCCCGTATCTGCCACGGGCTTATATATCTCCGAAATGTTGTCGTTGCAAAATGTTGTCTCAATTAAAATACTATTGCAGTAATTTCCCCTAAGCAACCTGCCTTAATTTGATACATAATCAAACATGTACTGCTACCATGTTGTGTGTGTGTGTGTGTGTGTGTGTGTGTGCGTGCGCGTGCGCGCCAGCGCTCGCTCGCTTTGAACGCTTAGTCCATACACACTACTTCTAGTAGTGCTGAACTTAATTTTGCGTGTGGATTAGCTTTCCTTATTAACAGTGTCCCTCGCCATCAGGCGAACTCACTCCGACTTCAGAGGTACTTGTAATTTACATCCCCAAATCAAAGACGAGAGGTCAGCATTTTAGTCCAACTGTCCAGTGTAGAGATTGAACTCCTTACCTCAGCATCAGCACATAGGATGTTCAAGATCACGCGTTCTTATCCATTCGGCCATGGTGATCTCCTGCTACCATATTAACAACTTTTAGGTCATAAATGTAACACACCCCTACTTCCCATTTTTCGCCATCCATTTTCCTTAGGGTCCCAACCTACTTTTTGTTTTGCACCCGGTCATTTGTAATACCAAACAATGGCTCACGCCAGTGAAAACATCTTGGACTGTGGACCAATGAAAACATCTTGGACATATGCTTAGTAAAAACAATTTGCACCAGGCAACCATTAAACCGGATTACAGCCATTGTAGTTAAAGAAACCAACAAAGAAAGTTGAAAAAAAGGGAGAGGTAGAAACGTGACATTGAAAAAGTAATGAGATGTTCAAATCTCCGGGGTCTTCCGTCTTAGACCCAGGGCCAAACACAGAGCAGATAAGACGATCCCCTGAGCCTGTAACATCTGCCGTGTTGTCCCTGCGTGGGGTCGGGGTGAAGAGCGCAGCTGGCCAAATTCTCGTTTTGAGCGAACCAGACCAGAACCTATTGCCCCACACTGTACTGACCCAGGCCAGAACCTATTGCCCCACACTGTACTGACCCAGGCCAGAATCTATTGCCCCACACTGTACTGACTCAGGCCAGAATCTATTGCCCCACACTGTACTGACTCAGGCCAGGTTTTCTTTGGTGAAGGGGTTAGGCATGCAATTCCCAAGCCCATATGCCGTGTTCGAAACACAGGTGCGCGAGATTTAATGGCAGACCGACTTGCGCTGGTTTTCATAAAATGGTATGAGTGCCTATAGTTCAGAAAGCACTTTGCAAACTACTGAACATAAACATGTCAAGCAAACACAAACGGTAAAAATAAAATGCTGGGGTTGACTGCAATATCCTGTAAAGGATTTGCAACTACCTGTTTAACATTATGGAAAAGTTAACAGTTTGAAGAATCTTGTTAACAACACACCAATGCATTATTAATATTTTTGGTATTGCAAGCTGGCGGTTTTGTCAGGACTGGGGTGTACAGACTGCGTGCCAAGGCAGTCACAACACTGTGTGCTGATTAGGATTGTGTTTATACTTAACCCCCCCCCCTCTCTCTCTCCCCCTCCTCTCCCCCCCGCCCCCCCCCCCCCCCCACAAGAATCCATGTTCTACAATGTTTGAGTTCTTGTTCTTCTTATTTTTGTTGTTCTTGTTCTACTTCTTCTTTCCTTCTTTCTTTCTTTCTTTCCTTCTTTCCTTCCTTCTTCTTCTTCTTCTTCTTCTTCTTCTTCTTCTTCTTCTTCTTCTTCTTCTTCTTCTTCTTCTTCTTCTTCTTCCTGCCCCTCCTCTTTCTTCTTTTAATTCCTTTTCTTCCCCCCCCCCCCACACCTCCTTCTCTTCTTATTCCTCTTTCAGAAGGACTTGTAATTTACGTCACCAAGTCAAGGACGAGAAGTCAACATTTTAGTTCAACTGACCAGAGTAGGAGTTGAACCTCTTGCCTCAGCATCAGCACACCGGATGTTTAAGAACGAGAGCTCTTACAATTCGGTTATGCTGACCTCCTGGCTGTTTGTGATTTGCTAGGTTATTACTAGGCTATGTTACGGTCAATAGTTTCTTGACAGTCTTCTTTCATGCTATGGAACGATAATAACAATATACATCAGCGGTTCTCAAACTTTATTGGCCCGTGCACCCCTTCACCATATGTTCAGAATGTCATCCCCCCCCCCACACTTTTCGTATTTCCTCTCTATAAATCCCACCCACCCCCGCCCCTACATAGTATACGTAAAAATGGAAGCTAAATTTAATAACACATACTAGAACAAGTCTAGACGTCGACAGAAAGCATGATTTGCAGGTCTATTTACGTTATAAAGAAGGGCAAGAAGTACAGAACCGTAAGGTATGGAGGGAAAAACAATATCAAGTAATTGGTTCTTTACTATCAAGTAATTTAGTTCAACTGACCAGAGTAGGAGTTGAACCTCTTGCCTCAGCATCAGCACACCGGATGTTTAAGAACGAGAGCTCTTACAATTCGGTTATGCTGACCTCCTGGCTGTTTGTGATTTGCTAGGTTATTACTAGGCTATGTTACGGTCAATAGTTTCTTGACAGTCTTCTTTCATGCTATGGAACGATAATAACAATATACATCAGCGGTTCTCAAACTTTATTGGCCCGTGCACCCCTTCACCATATGTTCAGAATGTCATCCCCCCCCCCACACTTTTCGTATTTCCTCTCTATAAATCCCACCCACCCCCGCCCCTACATAGTATACGTAAAAATGGAAGCTAAATGTAATAACACATACTAGAACAAGTCTAGACGTCGACAGAAAGCATGATTTGCAGGTCTATTTACGTTATAAAGAAGGGCAAGAAGTACAGAACCGTAAGGTATGGAGGGAAAAACAATATCAAGTAATTGGTTCTTCTATTAACGCGATCTTGAAATAATCTTAACCCCCCCCCCCCCTCCTCGGAAACCATAAAAATCCCCCCTTGGGGAGGGTGGGGGGGGGGGGCAATCCCCCGCTGATTGTGAACCGCTGGTATATATATATATATAGTATGTGTGCGTGCGTGTGTGTGTGTGTGTGTGTGTGTGTGTGTGTGTGTGTTGCCATTGCTTCCTAAACGAGGAGTCAATGTTTGAGCCACTACCCCACCATCATGGTACATACAGTTTAACGGTGAGCGCGATAAACCTGTGTAGTCGCTCACAATTTGTCATGTTACAATATCATCTCATTGTCGTGTAATTTCTCGGTAATGTTTGGTAGCAATCATTCAGACACTCATTAAATTATATAAATAACAAGACAGACGGACGGACGGACGGACGGACGGACGGACGGACGAACGGGCAGGCGGGCGGGCGGGCAGGCAGGCGAGCGGGCGGACGGACGGACGGACGGACGACGGACGGACGGACAGACAGACAGACAGACAGACAGACAGACAGACAGACAGACAGACAGACAATCTGCCAATCAAAAATTAAGTTTGTACCAAACATGGTGCCCAATCAAACAATAATATCAAGTATTACCATGTAACTTTCCGTTCACTGGGCACTGAAATAGCGGAAGGTACCACAAAACAAAATAAATAGCACGATGACCCTAGTATGGTGATAAATCGTCTTTCTGTTCAAATGGGAAATCACATATAGCGATGTATTATTCTTCGGCGGCGATTCAGTTAACCTGTGGCTCAGGTGTCACAGATAAGATCTAGCACATCATAGGCCTCGGAGTTCATGCTGTCAGTAAGAAAATATCATGTTCTCTATGTCTGTG
The DNA here is from genome assembly GCA_014155875.1 of Cepaea nemoralis. NCBI lineage: Eukaryota > Metazoa > Mollusca > Gastropoda > Stylommatophora > Helicidae > Cepaea > Cepaea nemoralis. The sequence continues at coordinate 203,983 of JACEFZ010001620.1, read as the reverse complement.
CCATGTTACACGCGTGTTTATTTGTGTTTAATTAGCGTTTAAAATCGTGTTTTCCTTCTTTCCACCCCTGCCAGCAGAGGTCTACCTGGCCGCGGAGATTATGTACTTGCCGCTTAAACTGCTTCTATTGCGCTCTTGGTGGGAAAAGGAGTACAACCCCTACAGCGATCAGCAGTTCATTAACGTTGACTTCTCGTTCAGAAATTAATGGCAAACTACCGAGCATAATATTGTTTACAATATCAGCCTGGGGTTGGGGGTTGACCGCAACACTTATTCCACAGCCGTGCCGTTGGACGGCGATTCTCAAATTGTATCTCGCTACTGAAACACTTTCGCCATGAGGGGTTGTGGGTATACGGTTCTGGCGTCATGTGTTTAAACCAAGCAATCATCAGCGAGTGTTGTGGTCACTACACAGCCAACAGTCGTAAGTGTACAGATAAATGTCTAGTTTTTATCGCCATTTTGCGAGTCGTATATTTGTATAGACAACTGAGCACTGAGCCGGCTCCATGGTCGCGGTTCGTGATTGCCGCATACCCGCGTTCGAAAAACAGCTGCACGCGATTTAGCAGCAGACCGCATTGCGCTGGTTTTTATTTTGCGAAATGGTATGGGTGCCGGTCGTTAAGAAAGCAATGACAAACTACTAAACGTAAACTTGCCATGATATCACAACAGCAAAAAATGCTGGTGTTGAATGCAACGTCCTGTAAAGGATATGCAAATAACTTTAACTAGGCACTGAATTGGGTTTGAGGTCAATATCACGGTGGTTGCTTGTACTTTCTGACACGTTTCCTGGCATTCATTGTAAGCGGGGTCGGCTTGGAGTCCAGATCAGTGTTTAAAATGTGAACCTATAGCCGCAGACCGGCTGGCGAGCTTGCAAGCCACTGCGCTACCGAGGGTTCTCCGACCGCCTTTATCTCTGAGGAAATTGTCTGGTACCCGGTTTAGATTTGGTCAACTTAGGAACCCAAGTCAGTTTACAGAAAAGAAGCCCGGCCTCGAAAGATAATCGAACGCATGAGCACCGGGCGGCAGGCGAGTGTGCTGTCACTACCTTACCGCTTCCTGTAGCGTAAGTTGGTGAGAGGGATGGGAAATACGCCTTCCGATTCAAAACCATGACACAGTAAGGGAAGTTGTATCATTAGGAATAATAATAATAATGACAATAATAATAATACTGATAATAATAATACTCGCAAAAACAACAAAAATAACAGTGTAGACGTTTGAAAGAAATCTGCTAATGGCATAATGCTAGCACCCAGCACTCGATCAAAGTCTGTCTGTAACATTCATAGATCATCCTATCTCTTGTCGGATATTCTTAATGGTCTGTCTGAGCGCCTGCTCAAAGTTGAAAGTCCTTGATGTCTGCAGCTCAGACCAATCGATCGATATTACGCGTCTCTTTACGCAGACACAACAACAGCAGCAGCAACAAACATAACAATAGCTGAGAACTTCGGTGTCACAATGGGCAGTGTTAGCGGCCACAATCGGGGATGAGGTGTACACGGGACGCCGACAAAAAACAGGCAATAACATCAGGGAATGATCAAGTGGCTTCAAAGAATAACATAGACGGTGACTATAAGCCTCTTGATGACACTGTCACTGACGGGGAAGTCTCTTAGCATTACTCCTGTCTGCTTTCGGACATCATCAAAGCAACAACATTCGATGGCGACCTCGGCGTATGTCTGGGCTATTAACTCTTAAACTGAAAGTTGTATGTCCTTGTACTAGAGATTGCAATCAACACCATCATATATTGGCGTTGTCTGATTTATTAGGCAATGCTATGTTGGGTTATTTGCCATTGCTTACTGAAGGGCCAAGGTTCAAACTGTCGAAATCAAAGCAAAGTGTTCTGCTGTCAAATCACCTGCTGCTGATTTCTAATCCTCCACCCGGTTAGCCAACGCTAACTCATAGGCCACAGAATTCGGTCCAAAAAATTTTGCTTATCATTTGCAAGACGTGCAATCAACCCCAGGTTGATTGTTTAGACAATTTTATACCTCAACAGTTTGTCATTGCTTTCTAATCGAGAAGTTAACGTTTAAGCCAAACTGGTCGGAGTATGAAATAACCTCACTGCTTCACCGTCAGCGCACAGGCAATTTAAGGGCGAGCGCGATTAACCTCTCAATTCGCTTATAAACCTTCATTGTACAATCTAATATTTGGAGTAATTTCCCGGTCATGTTTGATAGTAGTAATTCAAAACAATGTACTCCGTTAGAGAATTTATAAACGGAAGCCAGAAACATTCGTTTACACGATATTTTTCGTGCAGACAGACCATAATCGGGCACTCTCACGATGTTTATGGTTCACCTCGACACCGCAAGGTACAAGAGGCACATGATGAGATGAGATTAGACAGACGGACTTCGTTTTATATGTGTTGTTACCATAGGGATAACAAATGCTTCTTATTCAAACAAAGTGGGAGACTATGTGTTTTAAGTATTTCCGCACAAATTATGAATCAATTATTTACCTCGTATGATATATAGGGTGTATTTTTAATGATTGTGCAGTGTTTGAAAATATTGCCGGTCCAAGTTTTGTATCCACCCTCTGTAAAGTTCATGCAACGTAATAGGTCAATACAAAACTTGGACCCGCAATATTTTCAAACACTGCATTGTCATTAAAAGTATACACCCTGCAGTATACACCTGGTGAAATGTAGCAAAATGCAGCGAAGTATTCCAGGCAATAAATCGTACAACCTATTGTTTGTGGTAATAGCCATGTAAAACTCATTGGATCAGGTCGACTAATAAGATGAGATAAGGTGAACAGTTCGCTTCCTCTTTCCCAGGGAAGTGAATGTAACTATTTTGTTTAATTACACGTTCTTTGTAGATTACCTTGGTGAAATGTTCGAGGCTAGACCACACAACCCGCGTAGCAGCAACAAACAGAGAGGCCACTGGCAATAGAGCGGGCGCGCTAGCGAAGATGATAGTGCTGGTAATGTCCTGAGCATGATCGGATGAGATTTCGTTTCCTGGACTCGTCACCTGCGAAAGACTGACCCTCCCCCCCTCCCTTTCCATTCCTCCGTCACACATCATCATCTAGTGCCATGCCAGCTGGCGTAGATCATCATGTCTCTCTACAGATATCGATCGTTGGTGTTCTGGATCAACCCTGCTGATGATATTCCTCCATGCCACCGTCCCAAGCCATCCAGCATCATTTCTCTTGGTCTGCCTCTGCCTCTCTTCCCCTCGATATTTCCAGTTCTCCAATGCCGCTCTTCTCGTCACATGACCGAAGAAAGCTGTTTGTCTCTTTTTGTGGTATATAACTTTCCAGTTCCATTGGCCGCTTTCAGGCAATCGTTGTTAGTTACTCGGGCAGTTCAACGTAACACTCGTCTCAGGAACCACATCTCTGTTCGTCTCAGGCCTGTACAATATGATGGCCCTGTCACGTTACAGCCTCATAACACTAAATTGCTTCGGGACAAACTATTATATTCGGCTGCGGCTAGTGAAGTTGATGGCGAACTGCTGTGGTAATATCATGTGCACGGTCGGAAGCGCGTTCCACGCCTGGACTGGTCACTTGTCAAAGTGAGAGAGACATTGGCCACCTATCTATGCTTGACCCTGGCCTACAAGATGTGATTGGTGCTATCACAGACCCACAGCTGCAGACTGCTTCCAAACACGCTTGTATTGTTTAAACATTTCGCTGCATCTCATCAGAGATGAACGAACGAACGAACTTTATTTTCAAAGCGTCACAAATTGGGCACACAGGCCCGTTTTACATTTGGCCCTTCCAATCACCCTTCATTCGTACATTAATGAACTATTTTGCATATTACATTCAGATAGGGAAAAAACAAACATTGTCAAATTAAAGCTGTGAACATAAACAATGCATATTACCATGTTATGAGACAGGCAGGCAGCCAGACACACATACACAGCACGTGCATAAACACATACAGACATATGGCGATATATACTGTCTGTCTGTCAGCTACTGCCTATATAGTACCTTGCAGTGTAGGGCAGCCGGTCTCCCTGGCCTAGGCGTTAGCGACTTTCTCCGTAATCCCGTATACTCTCGTGAGTAACGTGGCGTGCGCGAGAATCGGCGGCGGTTCTAGCCGCGTTGGTAACTTACGGGGTAAGTGAGCCGGTCGCTCAGAAAGCAATGGCAAACTACTAAGCGTAATCTTGCCAAGAAATCAAAACTCAGCTGAAATATGCTGATGTCGACAGCGATGTCTTGTAATGGATATGTGAGCAAGGGCAGGGAGATTTTGAGCCCGGGGAACTAACGCCGCCTGGCTAGTGCAGTCGCCGCGAACTGTGCAAGTTAGGATTTCCTTTTTGCCCCCGACAGAATAAAAAATCCACACCTTACCGATGATTCGAACCCGGCGTTCTTAGCCACTCGGCCAGCTGCTCCCCGGCGATATATACGATGGCCTCAGTGGGAGAAACCAGACGCAGTGAAATATGTCAGGCAATAAACTGTGAAACGTATTTATCGTTTGTGGCTTGTGCTTTTAAATTCAAAAAGGGAATACTTCACAACAATCATACGAGTGGAAGTTTGAAACGCAACATGCTACAGCGGGAACATACCTCTGTCTGTTTCCCTGTCTGTCTATTCATCTATTGTTTCTGTCTATCGAGTGAGATGGCAAAACATGACCGCCCACGCTTACCGGCATGGCACATGATGGATGGATGGATGCATCTTCTCTGTCCTGACAAGAGAGGCATTGGAAAACCTGGTGGCAACCAAAAAGATCAGTAGGGAAAGAGACCGAGGGAGACCAAGAGAAATGTTGCTGGATGGATTGAGACGTTGCATGGAGGAGTACCAGCAGCAACGTTGATCCAGAACACCAGGGACCGAGATCTATGGAGAGACATGGACGGTTTAGCCAGTCGACAGGACACATGATGATGATGGTGATGATGATCTGTCTGTGCCGCTCTGTGCAGACACTCTAGTTCCACGTTTTGTTGTCCCCCCAATAAAAGAAAGGCGCGTGCCGTCGGTGCAGTTTCCATTGGCAATTGTGAATGGTATGCCTTGAATCGACAGCTGCACACATGACAGGTTGTGTCTTTGTCAAGCCACTTCCTCCTGGGCACGCGCCGACAGGTAAACCTTGACCTGTAGCTCGGATCAACACCCCTTTCATTTATCTTTCCTTCCCCCTTCCCCAGCTTCCCAGTTCCTTTCATACTGAAACTATCAACTAACACGGGTAGTGTTGGCGGGAAGAAAGGGCGGCGGGGGAGAGGAGGAATGGAACATGGGGAAGAGACAGACGGGACTTAGGACCGGGGAAAAATATAGAAATGTGCATTTACAGGCGGGAGACACATGCTTGTTTTGTTTACAAGCAAGTTTACTATTGTTTTGCTTCATCATCACTATGTGCCATGCCGAGAAGCATGGGCGGTGATGGTTTGATTATGGTTCGCCATCCCACACGATCATGTTAATAACTGTGCGGTTTCTGAAAATCTTTCCGTTTCAAGTTTTGTATTTACCCTTTATGTTGTATGCGTTCACATAGGGTAAATACAAAACTTGGAACGGCAATAATTTCAAACACCCCACAGTCATTAAAAATACACCCTATGCCTTGTGGACTATTCAGATGTTTACCTCTATGCTTAGAGCATAGGTAAAAACCGAAGCTCTTCAGCTGGTATGCAAACAGGTAAACAACATCAAGCAGGATATGGATTAGATCTAGTTAATTAGTCAGTTAGTCGCAGTTCCAACTTCGCGGTAAAGGGTTGCTCCACCATGCCCCATTCCTGTGCCAGTGAATATCACACAAAATGCTCCTCGCTGCTCCAGCTGGATTAGATCTGTGCCCGTGTAGTTCTGAGACCCATAGCGGAAGACGAGAATACCAACATAGTATGCATGTCTTAACAAGCCACCAAGGAAGGTTGGTTTGAGGCTGGTTACACCTTCCCGTAGAAAACAACAGACGTAAGTTGAAGCAATAATGAACACATCTTCACAAAGTAAGTCAGTAAAGGAGGCTCTTTTCATAATAGGCACATTAAGGAAAAATACGGAAAGAACTGCAAGAGACGGTAAAGGAATTAGGTCTATGTGGGATAGCACTATTGGGGAATAAGAGGCCTGCAGAGAAGAACATGATTAATTTAATACCAATGTAAGCAAGGCAAAAATGCATAATTGTCTAAAATAAATGTCTTCTACTGTCTTGCGGTGTAGGTACAGTAGAGTCTTAATCTTGAGCCTGTGGAGTTAAAGCCGCTTGGCTAGTACAGTCGCTGCGAACTGTGCAGGTTAGGATTTTTCTTTTAGGCACGGACAGAAAAAAACCCATATCTTACCGAGGGTTCGAACGCGGGTCTCCATAGTTAGAATCTGGCATTCTTAGCCACTGGACCAGCCTCTCCTCGTATAATTGGCTATCAGCTGAAAATAGCAAGAAATGAATTGTGACAGTCTAGACAGCAGCCAAATGTTTCTGCGACCTCGGCCACACCCTGGCACGTATACAAGAGAAATTAAATGAAGAATTATATTCTACTGCATATATGAAGCCAATGCAATATGCTATAAGATACATTAAATAATTTCCCATGCCTTTTTGCAAGATATCTGGCTATCCAGACAGAAGTTATGACATTGGACTGTGGATATGCAAAATGGTGGAAGAACTAACCGGAAAATACAGAAGTTTTAAACACATAAAAGAAAGTACCAATTATTATCAAGGTTCCTGTAAAATATTATTGTAAGAACTCAAAAGACAATACTTTGCCCATGCCGGAGGGAAATGTGTTGAGTAATGTTAAAGAGAAAGAAAACTGCAGAATTAAACAGACACCATCAAAGATGTGCCTGGATTAACATGCTACAATGAGGCAACAAAACATGTCATTGGCTCATCTGTTTAATAGGATGCCATTTTAAAATTCATTAGTACAGGTGTAGTCACATGCTATAAAACTAAATTGTTCCAGTGTATAGAGATAATGGATGCCACGTCAACAGATTTACAAGTATTGGTTGACATTCAAAGAAGGTGAAGAAAGGATCAGAGATAACACCATGAATATCAAAAGATATAGATACCCTACATGGATTCGAACCTGTCACCTTCAAATAACGGCATCTCCTCACTGCAGGAACAAAGTGTACTTCGACACATGACATACGATGGACTGTGGAGCACATTTTTGATGACATAATGCAGTTAATTTTTCAAATGTGTTCTACTTATACATACAAAGTGTAGTGAGACTTCACAAACACCCTATAGTTGTATCAGTTATGTTTGGTGCTTGTGAGATGACGAAGGCTTTAGCCGCAACGGACATTTTATCATGGAAGTGTTTATTCCGCAAACGGTTCTGGTCACATGACGTCTATATCTTCTATATTAGAGAGCAGTACAAACTGACATATCGTTGGGGGACAGAATAATGTATTAAGTTAGAGTTAGGATTAGGGTTAGTGAATACATGGTAGTAATACATGTTCCAGGGCCCCATCTGCGAATAAACTCTCCCTTTTATCATCACTTGTGATTCTGTTCTAGTAAAGCTGGCCGATTCTATTGCTCATTTTCGGCGTTTCCATTATCGTATAATAGTGTAAAGGGTAAGAGGATTGCCTCCCGAATTCAGACATCTTTCTTTGGTGTAAACCTTGTTGTTGACGTTAAGTCGGTGAATTCCCACAGGAATGCTCCGTTAGCACTGAGATTCACCCCATGCTTTGCTCTACGCACTTAATAAAACTCCCAGTTTTATCTGACCTGCATGGAAAACAAGAGAAAGATCATGGGGAGCCTGTTATTTTTATTTTATGAAATGTTGGGAATATTGTGTTAATTACGATTTATACTCTTATCGGTCGTGTCGCTACAAAGGCACAAGACAAGAGGGGTAAACTCGCCACGATCCTCGGATATTGGATCGAAAGTGTGACGACCTTCACAGACATAGGCGGAAAACTCCGGAGACTCGTGTGCACGCTGCGCAAGGCAGAAATCTGTCGGTAGTCGGAAACTAAATGTGGTAGACCGAGTAGACCTCTGCCCAGACACAATTTCGAAATGAGAAAAATAAACCCACAAAAGAAGTTTATAGCATATGTGATTCTCTTCTATACAGATGTCGATTCTCGCTACATATTTTGTGCACTGTGACAAGACGCTTTTTGTGCCATTTAAGGAGGAGACTGCAGCACTTACAGAGATATCCGTGGGCACTACAAGTGATCTTGCACCAAAAGCAACTACAACCTCATCGCGGTGTCAGTAACATGTTAGGCCATAGATCGTACAATGTAGCCCACATCCCCCCTCTCACCATGCGTAATGATATATATAGACCAGCAGTCACCGTCCATATCAGCATCATCATGTGCTCTGCCAGCTAGCGTTGACAACTTCGCCAGTCCACAGATCTCGGACCTTAGTGCACTTCAACTCTGAGGATGATAATCCTCCATGCCACCGTCTCAGTCCACCCAGCATCACTTCCCCCTAGGTCTGTCTCTGTCTCTACTCCCACTGGTCTGTCTCTGCCTCTTCTCTCTCTGGTCTGTCCAGTCCTCGCGTCGTTTTGTTTTTGTTGTCAATGTCTATCCTCTCATTATGTGACACAAGAATGTGTCGCTTTCATACAACAGGATATAATTGTCTACTTTCATAAGCCCTTTGCAGACAGTCTTTGATAGTCACACTAACAGTCCATGGCATCTACAGTATACGAGGGGGCTTTACATGAAAATCTGATATTCTTTTTGATGAATATATTCTGCAAAAGTAAAGAAAATATTATCAGTTTTCTATACGGTCACCACTGAGTTCAATGCAAGTGCTCCAGCGCTGATAAAGTGTTTGGATTCCTGTAGAAAACAATTCTCTTGGTCTCGTGGGTAACCACTCGTGCACCACCTGCTGTACATCTTCATCGGACAGACAAGTATTTCCTCACAATGACTCTTTGAGTTGTCCAAACAGGTGGAAATAACTAAGGGCTAGTATTGGGATGTAGTACACACTGAAAGTGGAGGTTACTGATACCAAAAAAAAAAAAAAAACGATAACAGAACACTGCTTCTCTTTGGAGCATGTCTAAAGTTGGGCGGCCATCTTTAAACTGAACTTATGACGTCACCGTATTCGTGTGCATCGTGATGTCACATGTTTACCCCTATTGACATCCTTAACAACCATATTGAAATGTTATAAGACAATGGTATGGTTACCGTAATTTCTATCGCTTTTTTAAGGTGTTAAAGTGAAGTTCCCCCGTAAGTCTCATGCACCATATCTCCGCTGCCTCAACGCTCTTCCTAATTTGTTTGATCACATTCCTTGATTCACTGCCACACAGCCAGTAGAACATACAGCAGAACATACAGTAGAACATACAGCAGAACATACAGCAGAACATACAGCAGAATATACAGCACAACACTCTTTATAACATTCATTCTGACTAAATCCACCTGGACTTCCAGTAATAAAATTTCCCCTGGTCTCTGGGTATTGAGATCGGACGCCCGTGTGTATTGTTGCGCACGTAAAAAAATCCCTTGGCAGTTGGAAATCGAAAAAGAGTAGCCTAACGGCGCTGCCCGGGCAAAATTTCGAGTTAAAAATCTACCCAAGTATTTCAGGATCCTCGCCGATGCAACGGAGTTCGTGCATTGAGCTGCGTTTCTCCAGACTCAGGTTTGAGTTAGGAGGAAAACTGAGCACTTATGGGTTAAACCGTGTGTCGTGATGTTGATCCAACGACTAAACTAAACTAAACTATTCATTCTGACTTGTTTTATAAGATCGTCCGTATATATATATATATATATATATATATATATATATATATCTATATATATATATATATATATATATATATATATATATATATATATACTCGTTTACACTTTCAATCTTGAGTATCTAGTCAACGAGGAAAGGAACTGATTCCCACACCACGTAAAACAATAACAGTACATCTGTAGTATATAGCGCATATGCCCATTCAACACCTAATCTTTACACTTAAAGTTCACGCTTAAGCTTCTCAGTTTACCTCATCGTTTACTAACATCTACAGTGGTTGCACCTGTCTTTTCCTTTCCCACCTCCCCGCCCTCAAATCCTACCCTGGGATTGTTCAAATCCTCTGAACGGTAAATTTTGTTTTATTGTTTTATTTAATATGTCCCATATGTCAGACGGGGTTAATTCTCCGGTTTCATTTTATCATCACTTTGTGACGTGGCGCCAAACCGTTCATTGTTTTCTCGCGGTGTCGTTATCAATCCAAGTCACCCAGCCAGAAACCTAACTGTACTGAAGTCGTTAACACCAGGGGGGCGAATGCCCTGGATAGTGCGCTCCCCTTTTTTCGGAAGCCTGTTGCGAGGGGCGGTGTTAGTAGGTCACCTAGCGGAACTCAAGTTGTCTTACCTGTGCTTCCTCAATATGGCCTGAGTTGAACAGGTGATACTTGGCACGCGACAGAAGGTGTGGCGCCAAATGGAGCTGGACCTTAAACAAAGAAAGAGCTGCTCCGCAGTACTTCCTTAAGAGTATGGTAGTGCAGTGCTAGCTTTCTTGCCTTCCGGCCAGGTGGTAGTGTTCGAATTCGCTCCGAGGTTGAGAACAAAAATATGGCCCTTTACACAATTTACAGTACGTCGCAATAAACCTCAGTATGTTCTGGCTGCTTGTGTGTGTGTGTGTGTGTGTGTGTGTGTGTGTGTGTGTGTTTGTGTTTTGTGTCCGCTCGCTTTGAACTCAAGCGTAATCCCTACACTTGCTACTACTTCTAATGCACTGAACTTTTTTTGCGTGTGGATTAGTTTTCCTTATTACCAGTGCCCCTCGCCATCAGACGAACCCACTCCGACTTCAGAGGTATGTGTAATTTACGTCCCCAAGTCAAGGACGAGAACTCGACAATTTAGTCCAACTGACCGGTGTAGGGGTTGAGGCCGCTACCTCTGCATCAGCACACCGGATGTTTAAGAACGAGTAATCTTATCCATTAAGCCAAGCCGACCGTCTTGTCTGTTTGTGATTTACTAAACAATTTTTCACTTTCAGTTCTTTGCAATTGCCTTCTGAAGGACAGTTGCCCACATCACAGAAATCAACGGTCTGCTTCCAGATCGTCTGCAGTTGATTTCAAACACTCAACCCGGTATGGCGTGGAATTGTGAAATGCGTTCACTAGCCCAAAGCCACAACATCGCCAAGGTGTGTGAGAAGGGCCTACACTTACTATATCCGGCTGTGTAGTTTGCCATTGCTTTTTTAACGAGAAGTCGCCGTTAAAGTCCAACTGACCGGAAGGAGTCCAGAGTCCACCGTCAGCGCGCGGGAATGTTTAGAATCACGCGTGATAAACACTTCGGCCACGCCGACCTCTAATTATAAAGATATATTTTTTTCGTGCCTGTCGTTTCCAACAGGCCATTGCGACTAATGCACGTGCAATGACCTTGGAAGTCAACCTGGGGTTGATAGCAACGTCCTGCAAAGGACACCAATCAATCGAGTGCCGTCTCCACAATGAAGAGTGACTGCAATAGATCTCCAACACTGTGTGTATCTCGTCCTGACTCTACATTCTGCCAGACTGCTGTTCGTCCATCTCTTGATGGTATCTTCCCACTAGTACCGTTGTCTACCTATTGCTCGCTTGCCTCCAACCTTACCCTCCAGTTTGTTCTTTATAAGAGCGTTGTGTTTTTTAACGTGGCCGAAAAATTTAACTTGGCTCTTTTTTATTTCTTTCACCAACTCTTTTTTCATAACCAGTTTTTCTAGAACTTCTGGACATGCAACATTATATATTGTCTCAATAGTGTTTTAGAAGCGCGAAAAGTTAGGAACAATGAGGCAGTCTGCAACCGAGATGTTTACACAGATGGTTGGGAAATCTTGAACTAGATCAGAAACCTACATTTCAGTGACTCAGTTTTCTCACTGTTTGCCCTAATTGTAGCCCTGTTGATTGGATAATACCAGAGAAGTGGGCCGCATACATTACATTACCCATTCAGTCTTTTCCCCCAATCCCCGAACAACCCCCCCCCCTCTCCACTTTTCACCGCCCAGTTCCTAGAGAGTGCTAATAAAACACTGCCCTTTAGCAGAATGAGACACCGCTCCCACAAAGAGAGGATCATCGGGGATTTGAAAGAAGGTCGGGAGGGCCATTCTTTAATTATTCCTCTTATTCACGCGTCTCCGCTTCCTTCCTCTTGCCATTTAGTGTGTTCCATCCTCAATGCTTTTCTTAACCATGGAAGGGACGGTGGCCTCCTTTTCTAGCTCCCTGTCAGTAGTCGCCTGTAGAATGAAGAAGTTCAAATCTGGCACTAACAGATGCGTCCTGTGGCCAAAGAAACCAAATTAGGCCATAGTAATCCAGCTTTCCTCATTATTCTCATTTCCTGTCTTTGGTTTCCGTCTTAAGAGATTTTGTACCTTCGTGGAGGATGTAGTTAAAGCCAACAGCAATTACTTCCGGTAAGACACACAAGGTCACACACTAGGGCATGACGTTGTCCACATAATTAGGGGGAAACCATTCTTGTCGAACGCGGGGCTATGATGTCACAGATAATACAAGTTGGTGTTTCACCTACTAATGGATAAGAGCACTCGTTCTTATACATCCGGTGTGCCGATGCCGGAGTAGTGGGATCAACCCCTTAAAAGATCAGTTGGCTTAAATGTCGACTTCCCGTCCTTACCTTGAGGGCGTACATTTCAAGTACCTGTGAAGTCAGAGTGGGTGTGCCTAAAGGTTCGAAACACTGGTAATCGGGAAAAGTAATCAACACAAAAAAATCAGTCCAATGCACTAGAAGTATTAGCACATGTATGTACTACGCTTGAGTTCAGAGCAAGCAAAAGCAAGAATTATTTAAAAAATGCTACCAACTCTCTGTTCCTTTTATGTGAAACAAATGCGGCTCTACTTCGGGAGACCGGGTTCGAATCCTCGGTAAGGTGTGGAGTTTTTTTCTGTCCGGGGCAAAAAGAACTCTAACCTGCACAGTTCGCGGTGACTGCACTAGCCAGGCGGCCTTAATTCCTCAGACTCAAGACATCCACCCCCCCCCCCCCTTCCTTCTACACCGCAAGGCACTATAGGCAGCAAATGACGGTGTTTTAATGACAAAATGGCACGTACAGAAGTGCAGGAGAAAAGTATACATTAAAGAACACCTGTTTTCTCCCGCTAGATGTTGTCGTAATTTGGAGGCGTATGTTCGAATCCCAATGTGGTAACTATAACGTTACTTGCATGCCTTTTTACATGGCGTTGTAATCAACCCGAGTATTTATTGACTGCTTGTGAATTACTAGGAAATCTTCTGTTCAGTAGTTTGCCATTGTTTTCCGAGATGCCAACGGCTATTTTGAACCGTCGTCCCGGTATGTGGAAGAATTGTACAACTGCGCTTCACTAGCTCCTAAGCCGCAGACGTCGACTCTAGCATGTTCACTAATGGGGCGTTAGGAGGCAACGCTTAAAAAGTCGCTTAAAAGTTGACAGGGTCGACTTCATTGCACCGGGTTTTTATCCCGTATGGCTCAGTCTCTTTCCGCAGTGCGGAAAACGTCGCACAAAGCACGAACTCTGTAGCTCCAGCGACGACCCCAAGGAGTCTCCGAAGAAAATGCACTCGTGAACCGAAGGACGCAGCCCGGAATCGAATACACAACCACCACTTCTACTCCAAACTTAGCTTTCTGCACAGGAGACATCCTCCAGAAAATTGATCGCCATGTGCTTGACCAATTAGTAGGTAGTGACCACAGGCCAATCAAGCTAGGAATGAATATAGAGTATGTTCTACAGGAGCAAAAGCCATTGACTCGCTGGAATGATAAAGGAGCTGTTTGGGACAGATTTGCCATACTAACAGACAAATATTGTGAAAATATAAATACACGACATGGCAACATGAAACATATGGTGGAAAGTCTAAACAAAGCAATAATACGGGCGGCCACTGAGTTCATTCCAAGAGGGGCGAGGAAAAATTACAAGCCATACTGGACTGAAGAACTACACATTTTGGAGGACAAAGTTGAAGATGCCAGGAAGACAGCAGAGAGAGAACAAATAAATGAAACGAACATCTTTCTCAAAGCCATCTCAGCAAAATATAAAAGAACAGTAAATCAAACAACAAACGATTGTTGTGGTGGGGAGGGGGGGGGGGGGGGGGGGGGGGGGTGGGGGGGGGGGGGGGGGAACATAAAAACCTGAACTTTGACAGGGATAGAAACAAACTGTGGAAACTAGTGAAAGCCATAAACACTGTATCGGCATTTCCATGAATACTGCTATTCCCCCCGTCCATCGTTTACGTGGTCGACCTCTTCCATCTGCTTCCATCTAGGTATGTACATCATTGTATGTTGTGGTATACTGTTAGTTGGTAACCTGCTTGCATGGCCAAACCATTTTATTTGCTGCTTTCTAATAAAATCTAGCGCTGCTATAAGCCCCCCCCCCCTTCTCCTCCCCCCCCCCCACTGTAGTCCTGATTGTTTCAATTCTGATCTTAACTCTTCTTGATACATTGAGTATTTTTCTCAGGAATCTCATTTCTATTGTGATTTTTCTTTTCTCTTTTTCTGTCATTGTCCAGGTTTGGCATTCGTAGGAAGATTATGATGTACGGTGCTTTCACATGTGTTTTTCTGTTGTAAAAGAATGTTATCTGATCTCTACACCTTTGGTCTACACCTACGAGTGTTTGTCAGTCAACACCTACGAAGTTAGTTCCCATACTATTTTAATGTGTCTCAAGGGTTAGCCAACACTTGTCGGTCCTGATTACAATCAGTAGCTGTAGAATCATTGAATTTATTCCCACTAGATGGGCACGTGAGCTTGACCTATTCTCGTCAGATTAGTTAGTTGCATATCCTTTACAGGACGCAGCAGTCAACCCCAACATTTTTTCAGCTATTAGTTACTTCTTGGAAAGTTTACTTTCAGTGGTTTGAAAACTGCTTTCTGAACGGCCGGCACTCATAACATTGTATGAAAATGCAAGGAGGTATGCTGCCACATTGCCCGCAGCTGGGTTTCACACGCGGTATGCGGGATTACGAATTGTATCCGTAAAGTCTTCGTCACAGAGCGGCTTCCCATAAAATAGGTACCATGAATTTCTCTAGGGAAGTGAAGATGTGCAGAGTGCCTGTTCGGTTACTGAATGCATGCGTCTAACTAACACAGCAGAGGGTGTTAAAGATATACACAGACAAACTATAACCAAATAAGGGCAAGATACATATTAGCACAAAGTACAAATCAGGTAAGGACACAGACTACTTGAGGTTCATGAACATCAACTTTCACTGGGGAGATGGTGCCACGTCTTACCATTGTTGTTGTTGTGTTCTTCTTCTTCTTCTTCTTCTTCTTCTTCTTCTTCTTCTTCTTCTTCTTCTTCTTCTTCTTCTTCTTCTTCTTCTTCTTCTTCTTCTTCTTCTTCTTCTTCTTCTTCTTCTTCTTCTTCTTCTTCTTCTCTAATTCCCACTTTGGAGTCTATTCCCTGAAACTAATTCTCTTCAGTCTGTATTTTTAAAAAATCTCCTACAGCTCACGTCACATCCTCCACACATAAGTTAACTCTGTCTCTAATGCTCTTCTTCAAGTGTTGTTTGGTCTCATCTTAGCTTGTTTGCCCCTGTGGTTCCAGAGAAAGGAAATGTCTTTCAGTGTACACTGTTATCAAGTTTTCACTATGTGAACGCCAACGGCTTGTCCTTACTTCTTGATTCGCTGGAATATGTCTAGATCTCAAAGTTCTGCCTTTGCTTCTTTTCCCGTGTGACCCATCTTCCATCTAATGTTATAATTGCTCCCTAGGTATTTAAATTTATCAAATTGGTTAAGCATTTTCGCCTTCTTTTGTTACATCACATTTTGGTGTTATCATTTTCTTTGAAATAACCAGAAAAAAGTGGTATAATTATATGTTTAATAATATCGGAACAAACCACTTCGCTAGCTGAGAAGTTGACAACAAATTCCGACTATATTTATAACGGCCACTTGTTATCACCAAAACGTTTATGTCTAAAAACCAAATAAAGGACAAAGTGGAAGCCACCTGCTTCCAACTCATTTTCTCACACCTGAGGTCCTCCGTCGAATCTGACCTTCCTTCCTTCTTCCTCTCAGGCCACAGGTGTAAATCAGCGGTCAGTGACAGGTGGTGATGGGCAAAGGTACTCACGTTCGCTGTGAAGCGTGCCCTTAAAGCTCCTAAATTTGCCGTTGTTTTCTGGAGCATTGTTGTTTTTGCTCACCTGTCTCGGACTCACGCTACCACCTGTTTACTGAGGGAGGCTGGAGTAAACTAGCTGTCCTTTTGCCATGCGCCTCTTCTCATATACTGGCATGCAGCTGTTGCTGCTGCTGCTGTTGCTTCCGCTCCTTCTTGCTCTTCTGGTTCTTCTTGTTCTTCTCCTTTGTTGTTGTTGTTGTTGTTGTTGTTGTTGTTGTTGTTGTTGTTCTTCTTCTTCTTCTTCTTCTTCTTCTTCTTCTTCTTCTTCTTCTTCTTCTTCTTCTTCTTCTTCTTCTTCTTCTTCTTCTTCTTCTTCTTCTTCTTCTTCTTCTTCTTCGTCCCCCCTCCTCCTTCTCCACATCCTCCTCCCTCTTCGTCTTCGTCTCCCCTCCTCCCCCTCCACATCCTCCTCCCCCTCCTCCCCCTCTTCAACGGAGGAACATATAAAGGCTTTTTCCTTCTGTTTCATTACTATTTCTGTGTGAACTAAACAAGGAGGCTTTTGAGCATGTTCTCTATAGCAAGTTAAAAGAGATATAGAAAAGTAACAGTTGCAGCAGAACAATGACAATACAAGATAAACAAGTTTGGTATGTGTGACTTTTGCGAGAGAAAGAGATTTAGAGAGAGAGAGAGAGAGAGAGAGAGAGAGAGAGAGAGAGAGAGAGAGAAAGAGAGAGAGAGTAGAGAGAGAGAGAGAGTTAGAGAGAGTTAAAGAGAGAGTTAGAGAGAGAGTTAGAGAGAGTTAGAGAGAGAGAGAGTTAGAGATAATTAGAGAGAGAGAGAGAGTTAAAGAGAGTTAGAGAGAGAGAGTCAGAGAGAGAGAGAGAGTTAGAGAGAGAGAGAGAGAGAGAGAGAGAGAGAGAGAGTTAGAGAGAGTTAGAGAGAGAGAGAGTTAGAGAGAGTTAGAGAGAGAGAGAGTTAGAGATAGTTAGAGAGAGAGAGAGAGAGAGTTGGAGGGAGAGAGAGTTAGAGGGAGTTAGAGAGAGAGTTAGATAGAGAGAGAGTTATATAGAGTTAGAGAGAGTTAGAGGGAGTTAGAGAGAGAGAGTTAGAGAGAGAAAAAGAGAGAGAGAGAGAGAGAGAGAGAGAGAGAGAGAGAGAGAGAGAACAAACGCAGACACAGTGTGCATACCTTACAACTAACTTAATAATAATAATAATAATAATAATAATAATAATAATAATAATAATAATATTAATAAATTAACGTAAATTAAAAATATAAAAATGTTACAAGGACGCACTTACACGGTGTACATGTTCCTGTACACTCTTTAAGATGTAGTGCAGTGGTTCTCAACTTTTTTTGGCCAATGCCCCTCTTTACCTTATGTTCAGAACGTCATCCCCCCCCCCCCCCGCCCCCCCTTTCGGATTTCCTCCCTATAAATTTTACCACCACACCCTTACACAGTATACATAAAAATGGAAGCTAAATTTAATAACACATGCTAAAACAAGTCTAGACATCTACATAAAATGTGATTTGTGGGTCTACTTATGTTATAAAATGAATTTCATTAGGGCGAGAAGTACAGAACCGTAAAATTTAGAGGGAAAAACAATATCAAGTAACTGGTTCTTGTATTAATGCACTCTTGAAATAATCGTAATTCCCGCTCCCCCCTGGAAACCCTAAAATTCCCCACCGGTTGAGAACCACTGATGTAGTGGGTATTTTCGTGTTAGGCGCACATTTTATAGACCAATCGGAACTCGAGCTATGATGTGATCAATATCACACCGACCACCTCCATTTCCCAAGTCATTTCCTCGTACCTACTTTAGGCTGGGTGGATCTGGGAGCGCAGGCTGGGTGGATCTGGGAGCGCAGGCTGGGTGGATCTGGGAGCGCAGGCTGGGTGGATCTGGGAGCGCAGGCTGGGCGGATCTGAGAGCGTAGGCTGGCTGGATCTGGGAGCGCAGGCTGGGTGGATCTGGTGGCGCAGGTTGGGTGGACCTGGGAGTGCAGGCTGGGTGGATCTGGTGGCGCAGGCTGGGTGGACCTGGGAGTGCAGGCTGGGTGGATCTGGGAGCGCAGGCTCGGTGGATCTGAGAGCGTAGGCTGGCTGGATCTGGGAGCGCAGGCCAGTTTTAAAATGCACTTCATTGCTGATTCAACACGAAACTCTAAACTGTGTGCATCTAAACACGAACTAGGAAACAACGAGCAATGGGCGTATTCATCGAGAGAACTCGTCTTACGGTGTAATCATCAAAGATGGGATAGAAACAAGAGCGTAAGGGAGATATATAAGAGACATTGGGTAGCATGGGTTTCAGCAACCGGAATGTGTGCTTACTATTGCTGTACCTGAAGAATACGACATGAATTCCAGCGAAACGTAATACGAGTATGCATTAACATTGCTTTTTATTAGATTGCGATGAAGCGTGTGTTCCAACCTCGATAAGACTCGCGAATTGTTATAAATAGATTTCTCACCAGTATAGTACATAGCATCGGCGTATGTGGTTTTAGGGGTATTGAAGGCAGTTTCATAATCCCGACATACAAGATTCGAAGTGAGACGTAGACGATGAGCAAGCAGACCGCCGCTTTGCATCTGCGCAGAACAGTGAGACTAAATTGGTATGACTGAATCACCAATGTAGAGTTAGTGGAGAGAACCAACAAAATTCCAGTGAATTACAATAGTGGGACTAAAGTGATATGACAGAATCGTCACGTGGAGCTCATGAAGATAGCCAAACAAATTCCAGTGAATTAAAACAGTGGGGCTAAAGTGGTATGATAGAATCGTCACGTGGAGCTCATGAAGATAACCAAACAAATTCCAGTGAATTAAAACAGTGGGGCTAAAGTGGTATAACAGAATCGTCACGTGGAGCTCATGAAGATAACCAAACAAATTCCAGTGAATTAAAACAGTGGGGCTAAAGTGGATATGACAGAATCGTCACGTGGAGCTCATGAAGATAACCAAACAAATTCCAGTGAATTATAATAGTGGGACTAAAGTGATATGACAGAATCGCAACGTGGAGCTCATGGAGAGAACCAAACAAATGCCAATGAATCAAGAACTGCAGAAAAGACGCTGGCAGCGGGTATGGACACAGTCTGAGAAAACCTGAGGATAGTATAAGCTAGCCACACCCTTACCTGAAACCCACAAGGAGACGAAATAGTGGGAGACCTAAAAACACACGGAGAAGAGAATTAAAGACAGAAATGAACCACGTGGGGGAGGGCAAAGAACGGGACGTCTTAGCCTGGGTTGGTTGCTGGCACTTGCCCCAATGGGGGATGCAGGATAAAAGGGGAGAAAAGAAGAATGAGTGTGGGTCGTTCAGAAAGCATTGGCAAATTACTGAACAGCAAAAGTGGCCAGGGAAATTCCAAGCAGCCAATAAATGCAAGGGCTGATTGCGACGTCCTGTAGCAGATATAAAACTAATCTAAATTTAATACTACATGGTGACTGCTTAGACATGGCGCCTTTATTCCCCAGCGCATATGAGAAAATTGAAATCTCCAGACACACGTTGATAGCGTTACGGATGCTGCAATGAACAAATAATAACTGAATCAAATCATATGCACTTTACATATATAATTGAACAGTCAGAGAACGTTCGCAATCAAATTGCTCGTGTAACCCATATTTAACCCATTCTATTCCAAATCAAAGCTCCACACACTTATCCGGCCGTCCCTAAACGTCCAAAATATAGGTAATTTTCTTCGGGAAGTTGGTGATGTATGGAGCGGCTACGGAACGCCTGTATTCCCCCCGGGTACTACGTGAGTCAAGAAAATTACAGGGTTTTCTATCGGGCATTGTTGGGTGTAAGATGAGTTGCTGAGGATGATAAAATAGTTAAGTGTGCATCTCCATGGGCATGTCTGATATTCACCTTGCCCTAGATTATACGGGGACAGGAGATAAGGGAAAGGGGGGTAGAGGGGAAGGGGGAGGGGGGAGGGGTTGACAATTGACCCATAAAATTACGATAGTTGAATTGCTTTGTTAGGAACCGCGTTGTATCGAGTTGTTCCTCCTTTCACAAATTAATGGAATCACTGGATGTTTATAACATGAGCGATTATTTCTTCTTCTTCTTCTTCTTCTTCTTCTTCTTCTTCTTCTTCTTCTTCTTCTTCTTCTTCTTCTTCTTCTTCTTCTTCTTCTTCTTCTTCTTCTTCTCTTCTTCTTCTTCTTCTTCTTCTTCATCTTCTTCTTCTTCTTCTTCTTCTTCTTCTTCTTCTTCTTCTTCTTCTTCTTCTTCTTCTTCTTCTTCTTCTTCTTCTTCTTCTTCTTCTTCTTCTTCTTCTTCTCTTCTTCTTCTTCTTCTTCTTCTTCTTCTTCTTCTTCTTCTTCTTCTTCTTCTTCTTCTTCTTCTTCTCTTCTTCTTCTTCTTCTTCTTCTTCTTCTTCTTCTTCTTCTTCTTCTTCTTCTTCTTCTTCTTCTTCTTCTTCTTCTTCTTCTTCTTCTGCTGCTACTGATATAGCTGCTGCTACTGCTGCCGATGTTGCTACTGATACTGCCACCAACACCACTACTACCACCAACACCACCACCACCACCACTGCCACTACTACTACTACTACTACTACTACTATACTACTACTACTACTACTACTACTACTACTACTACTACTACTACTACTACGACTACTACAACGACGACTACTACTACCACTAATACCACTACCACTACTACCACCACTACCACGACAACCACCACCACTACTACCACCACTACCACCACCACTATCACCACGACTACCACAACCACTACCATCACCACTACCACCACCACTACCACCACCACTACCACCACCACAACCACAACCACAATCACCTCCACTACCACTCATTGGCACCTTGCCGTCTTGACAGACGATAGTTTGTGCTTCAAAAAGGCATGATAACTTTTACCCATGGCGGTAGCGAATGTGACTGATAAGGCCAATTCGCGCTGTAAATGTTCGCTCACTGTGGGTGCATGTGAACACGTGGTCATTTCCACCATCATGCACCATCTTACGTCTCACACGCTCGGTGTGTGACTTATCTGCAATAATTTTCTCCTTTGCCTTTAGTCCATTTCTGATGTTTGCCCTCCATGCAGCACGTTCAACGGCGACTTGCTCCCAATGTGCATTATCAATGCCTGTATCAATCATGTCCCGTTTACACACATCTTTGTATCGTAGTAGAGGCCGACCCTGAGATCTCTTACCCATCTGTAATTCACCAAAAAAGATGTCCTTTGGTATTCTACCATCATCCATCCTCCTAAGATGTCCTATCCATCTAAGTCTACGAAGACTGAGCATGGAATAAACCGTCACACAACCTGATCTTTCCAATACTTCAGTATTTGTGATTTTGTCTTGCCACTTAATACCAAGAATTCTTCGCAGACACCGCATATGAAAGCTGTTTAAACGTTTCTCTTGGTGTGAGTAAGTTGTCCAGGTTTCACTGCCATAAAGAAGAGTACTAAGGACACAGGCTTGATAGACAAGGACTTTTGTTTTTGGCAGTCAGCTTCCTGTTCTCCCAGACTCTTTTTCTTAATCTGTTCATTGTTGTTGCTGCCTTACCAATCCGGATGTTGATTTCCTGATCTAGGGATAATTTGCTATTTACCACTGATCCTAGATATGTAAAATGGTCTACCATCTCTAGTTCGGCGTCGTCAATAAAGATTGATGGTACCCCATGTGCACCTTGTGACATAATCTGTGTCTTCTTTTTGCTAATTGTTAAACCAAATTCAGAACAAGCATTGGAGAATGCAGATAGTAGACATTGTAATTCTTCCTCAGAGTGGATCTAACTGCTGCATCGTCTGCAAAAAGCAAATCTCTGATCAGTACCCTCCTAATTTTGGTCTTGGCCTTCAATCTCTGAGCATTGTAGAGGCCGCCATCTGAGCGTGAGTGAATGTATATACCACCATCCTGATCACGAAAGGCATATTTCAGTAGAAGTGAAAAGTATATTCCAAAGAGGGTGGGAGCTAGTACACAACCTTGCTTAACTCCACTCTTGATTTCAAACTCTTCAGAAGTTGCACCATCAAACTTGATTATACCCTTCATGCCTGTGTGGAACGATTCCACAATGGACAGAAGAGTTGGTGGGCAGCCAATCTTCTTTAGTGCCTTGAACAGACCCTCACGACTGACCAAATCAAATGCCTTTGTGAGGTCGATGAAGGCAATAAACAGTGGTTGATTCTGTTCACGGCATTTTTCTTGCATTTGTCGCAATGAGAATATCATATCAATGGTAGACCGGTTCTGTCGAAAGCCACACTGTGATTCGGGGTAGACTTGATCTCCTAGGACTTGAAGTCTGCGCAGAACAATTCTGGCAAATACTTTTCCAACAATACACAGAAGTGAGATACCCCTATAGTTGTTGCAGTCGCTCCGATCGCCCTTGTTCTTGTACAGTGTTATGATGCTTGAATCTTTGAAATCCTGTGGGACTTGTCCTTCTCGCCAGCATAGCTCTATTAGCTGGTGAATCTGTAGAGTGAGTGTGTCTTGCCCACTCCTGATAACCTCTATTGGAATCCCATCCTTACCTGGAGCCTTGCCAGATGCAAGTTCATTTATAGCACACTTAACTTCTGTTATGGTGGGAAGTGTGTCCAGGTGGTCAAGAGTTGGTAGAGCCTCTATGGCGTTGAGGGCATCATCCGCTAGTTTGGTCTCACTTGAGTAAAGCTCCAAATAGTGCTCTACCCATCTGTCCGTTTGCTGTTTCTTATCAGTTATGATTTCTCCAGTCAAGGTTTTCAATGGTGCACTTCTTTTGATCATTGGACCACAGGCTTTCTTTATTCCTTCATACATGCTTCTGATGTGTCCCTTATCACTTGCGATTTGAATGGACTCACATAACTTGAACCAATAATCATTTGCACACTGCCTGGCAGCCTTTTGCACATCCTTCCTAGCTTGCTTTAGCTCACTCAGAGTGTTACGCGTTGGTCTTTCCTTGTTTCTTAAGAGAGCTATCTTCTTCTTATCAATCAAGGGCTGCAGAGTCTGGCTGTTTGCCGCAAACCAGTCCTGCCTCTTATGATCCACAGTGCCGTAAACCCCTACGGCAGTTTTATAAAGAGTTTCCTTAAGTCGATCCCACTTTTCACTTACTGTACAATTATCTGGTGTATCAGTGAAAGCGTCTTCAAGTTGCTGTTGAAACTGAAAGCACTTTTCAGGATCGTGAGTGTTAATAATATTAATCCTGGGGCTAGATTTGTGTTTAGCTGTGTAGATTCTCTTTGGTCTCAGTCTAACCCTTGCAACAACCAAAGAATGATCCGTATCACAGTCAGCACTGTGGTAACTTCGAGTCAATGATATATGGTTCAGATGTTGTCTCCGTGTGATGATGAAGTCCAGCTGGTGCCAATGGCCGGATCTTGGATGTTTCCATGTGACCTTATGCAGCTCTTTTGTTTTAAAAAAGGAGTTTGTAATACATAGGTCATTTCTGGTGCAATGCTCCAGCAGCCTTTGCCCATTTTCATTCATGCGACCGATGTTGTATTTTCCAAGGCACACTGGCCATGAACTCGAGTCCTTGCCCACACGAGCATTGAAATCACCGAGCATATAAATGTAGTCAGATTTTGGAACTGCCTTGATCACGGAGTCTAACTCCTCATAGAACGAATCCTTCACATCATCAGAGGAATCGAGTGTCGGTGCATATGCAGTAATAATGGTGGCAAAACCACAAGAGGTTGCCAAGCGCAGAGATAATAGTCTTTCATTTCCTCCTGCTGGAATTTCAATCATTCCCAGTAGCGAATTCTTCACTGCAAAGCCCACACCGTGTTGCCTTTTTTCTGCCTGCCCTCTACCCTTCCAAAAAAAGGTGTAATTGTTTTCCCTGAGTGACCCTTCCTCAGCGAGGCGAGTCTCCTGCAGGCCAGCAATATCAATGTTAAGACGATTGAGTTCGGCATCAATCACAGCCGTTTTTCTCACATCGTCAATATTAGTCAAGTCAGTGGAAAATCCTGGACACATGGTTCTCACGTTCCAGGTTGCAAGCCGTAGCTTGAGGTTTCTATTTTTCTTTTTATTAGTACCTGGTGCATTGGTTTTACAGCCTGCGATTCAGATTTTGTCCTAGCTCCAAGCACCCATTGAAGCAGGCAGGCTGTGGCGGATCAGCACCCAATTGGCCGGGGGCTGCCCAGCTTGAGGCGGGCGGTAGCTGATCAGTGACACCTGTAGGTGTCTCCCACCGTCAGAGGCAACGCGTGGCGCCCCATGTCTACGCCAATTGACAGGGACTTATAACCCGTAACAGTTGCCTCTCGCTTTGATTCCGAGACCGGTTAAGACCAGGGATGGAGTTATTGCCTCTCCATAGCACAAAGCCTGGGCTAAAATATAGAGATCATGTGTTGCCCATGCAGCATGATCCCTCTCTCGGCCTGCCTAGTTCACTCCAGAGGAAAGGTAACACCTCTACATCTGGAACAAGACAAGCTGCAGAAGCTGCCGGATCAGCAAAGCAATGCTCTAACTGTCCGCCTGTCGGAGCTTCGATCCTAGATCAGCTGCCAACCAAGGCTTAGGCTTAGGGCACCACCACTACTAGTACTTCTACTACTACTACTACTACTACTACTACTACTACTACTACTACTACTACTACTACTACTACTACTACTACTACTACTACTACTACTACTACTACTACTACTAATTCTACTACTAATTCTACTACTACTACTACGGGAACAAGCATGGTTAGTGCTGATACTACTACTACTACTACTACTACTACTACTACTACTACTACTACTACTACTACTACTACTACTACTACTACTACTACTGCTGCTGCTGCTGCTGCTGCTGATGCTGCTACTGCTACTACGGGAACAAGCATGGATAGAGCTGAAATTATAAATGCAGTGCGTACTCGGCTGCGGATACTGCCCGAATACACGAACTGTGAGTGATGCCTGGTCTGGTCAAGGATGCCAATGTCGTGTTCGAGATCACAAGAGGTGATACCATCAACATCGCTTCATGGAAATTGTTTTTGTTTTTTCCCGCGTTTCCATCCTGTTTCAGGATATTGCGGGCAACATCAGCATCTTTCAGCTGTATGTTGATTCCTAGGCTAGATTGCGCTCATCAGCACGCCACGACTTTCTGAGCGACCGGCTCCATACTCTCATAAGTCACTGGTGCGACTCGAACCACTTCTAATTCTCGTGCGCTCACGTCAACCACGAGAGTATTCAGGGTTAACGGAGAAAGCTGCTAACTCCTCGGCCAGGGAGCCGGCTTCATGGAAATAGTGCGAAGAAATACTGTGAGATGACTGTTACATCGGAAGACTGAACACGCATGAGAATCCCAGTGTGGAGTGACGATTTTCGACATAACATAACATAACATTTGAAAAACCTTTGTAAATCAAGCATTTATTAGCTGTTAATGAGAGGATGGCCAAGTGGGGGGGGGGGGGGGGGGGAGGAGGAGAGAAGAAGAAACCCCTAACTTCCCAATCTGCGGCGATTGCACTAGCCAAGCGGCCTTAATTACTCAGGCTCAAGACCCCCTTCCCCGCCCTACACAGTAAGCTACTATAGGCGGTAGATGACCGTGATTTACTAGGCTTGGCAATTGTACGTTCGTAACATAACATCTCTTGCGGGATGACCAGTTTCCTTTATCAGCAGGCCTATTATTACGACTAAGTACATCGCAAAGATTCTGATGACATGGTTAAAAAAAAAAAAATAATCCGTCAATACAACGGTTCACACACCACGAACTACGTTGTATGGTGCCATTTGACGTGCTTTCAAGGCACAGACAAATTACTGGAAACGGCAATGCTGACTCAGAGTACAACCATGTGTTTAAATAAAATGTAGAGAGGATGGGGAGTGAGAGGAAAACTGTATGGAGCAGGCAGTAAATCTTCTCGTTTGAGAATGCAACACTATATTTTGGTTTCCATTGTTAATCATTTATAGCACCTTCACGTGCGCAAAGGGATCTCAACTCCCGCCAAAATGCCCCGCGCCCGAGAGAAAATTTGCGTACAGGTGTGTGTCGCACTGAGTCAAACTGGCGTAACCGGCACAAGCCTCAAATATGGGGCCGGCGTACACCTGTCTCTTCGGAGGGCTGGAGAGATAACATGGGGTATCTACGATCACTTTACATATTTTTCTTTCTATGTACTGCATTACTGTTCGTCATCACTGGGCGGTGGGGGTGGGTATTAAGTGGGAGGGGATGGTTGGGGATAGCGCCGCAATGAAGAAGAAAAGATCTTTAAAAAGTAAAAACACTCTCCCGGGAGAAAGTGATCACTGAAAAGACCCTACTAACCGAAAGGGGGTAATAATGGCCACAATAAAACATGTTGAAGCTGTGCCGAGTTATTTATTGCTCGATCCCCCCTCCCGCTCTGCCCTCTCTCTATACTCGCATTCCCACCCCCACGTCACACACACACACACACACACACACACACACACACACACACATACACACGGAGTCTCTCTCTTTCCATCTCTCTGGCGCTGTCTCTATCTCGCTGTTTCTCTCTGTCGTATTTCATGTCCTCCCTGTTTTGTGTCTTTCGTTGTTTCTTTTTTGTCAGTTTATTTAGATTTCTCTTGTATATGTGTCTTTGATACCTTTATGTCTCTCTGTTGTGCCTTCCTCTCTCTCTCTCTCTCTCTCTCTCTCTCTCTCTCTCTCTCTCTCTCTCTCTCTCTCTCTCTCTCTCTCTCTCTCTCTCTCTCTCTCTCTCTCTCTCTCTTTCTCACTCCCTCTCATTCTCTCTTCTTGTTTTTGTCTCCCTCGCTCTGGTTGTCACATTCTGTCTGCATTTCCTCTTCTCTATACCTTTCTGCCTACCTACCAACCTACAAATCTACCTCCCTACCTATCTACCTAATTAACCACTGCCTAGCTACACGTCTGTCTGTCTGTCTGTCTGTCTGTCTGTCTGTCTGTCTGTCTGTCTGTCTGTCTGTCTGTCTGTCCGGCGCCCACCAAGTGCCCGTAGGTCTGTATATATCTGGGGCTATTGAAATATGCTCAAGGTACTGAACATTGTCCTTTACCTTTAACTTATACTTCTCTTTGGCAGTCCGATTCTCTCTCTTTCTCTCTCTCTCTCTCTCTCTCTCTCTCTCTCTCTCTCTCTCTCTCTCTCTCTCTCTCTCTCTCTCTCTCTCTCTGTGTGTGTGTGTATGTGTGTGTGTGTGTGTGTGTGTGTGTGTGTGTGTGTGTGTGAATCAAGTCCAGGATCGATAATCAGCCCCTGGGAATTTGAAAGCAGACTATTTTGCGTTGATTTCGCTGATATGAGGCGTCGGCCGTTAAATGAGCAATAACAACAAACTGAACTAAGAATACATAGCAACTCGTAAAAAGCCAATAAGTACTCAAGGTTGGCGGCAACGTCCTGTAAAGGACATGCAACTTATATATATATATATATATATATATATATATATATATATATATATATATATATATATATATATATATATACACACACACACACACACACACACACACAACACACACATACACAAAAGCATGAAAGAAACATTAACAGGTGTGGTAGAATTAAACAAAGCATTCATTGTGAATGAAATATGCACCATTGATTAGTTAGAAGAAGTCGCCGTAGGCATTCAGACAAGCGTCCCATTGCTTAGGTAGGCGGCGAATGCCATCCGCAAAAAAAAGGATTGTGGCTGCTCTCTGAACCAAGTGTTTACCTCGTTCATTATGTCTGCATCTGTGTGAAATCTTTGCCCCTTGGGAGCTTTTTTAGAGGTCCGAACAAATGAAAATCACATGGTGACAAATCAGGACTGTAGGCTGGATGTTGCAGAATTTCCCGCAGCTTGTCTAGTGTTTGCGAGTAGTGGGTAGAGTTGTTGTTGACACCAGGTTCTTTAAAGTCGGCCAACAATAGCCCTTCATGGTCAAAAAATGCGCTCAGCATAACCTTACCAGCGGAAACCTGTAACTTGAATTTTCTGGCTTTTGGTGATCCAGCATGCTTTCATTGCATGCTCTTTCTTTTGCTGCTCCGCTCAAAGTGGTGACACCATGATTCATCGCCTGCCACTATGCGGAAGAGAAATGCATCACCCTCCATTCTGTAACGCGGCAAGTGATTCAAACACCATCCCATGCGTTCCTCTTTTTGGTGGTTCTGTCAACATCCGTGGTACCCACTGTGAACACACCTTCTGATATTGCAGTTTCTTACGAACGACCTTTTGAATTGTCCCAATTGACACATCAAATTCTTTCGTTAGGGAACGTATGCTTCGACAACTGGTTCATCTGTACTGCTGGATAAATTTTGGCGATGTTTTTTTCTCTCTGTTGCAATGCGCTTGACCCGGCCGTCGAAGATCTGTCGTGAAATGACATCCTTTCAGAAACATTCGTGCCCAGTCTGTCACTGTTGTCTTCGACACACATTTGCTACCGTACGCTGCCTGCATTCTTCGATGAATGTCCACTGGTCGACATCCTTCAAATGAAATAAACTGAATCACCGCTCTTTGGGCTTCTTTGGGCGGATTTTTGATCAACCCAGCCATTTTCTCAACGGTCAGAAACAGAACCTATGCATCATGGGACGATAAGCACTTGCTCTTTTATTCATTGGTCAGTACTTATCACATGACTATGACACGATCATGTTCAACGTTCGCTATTACGTGCGGTGCGGCATGAATGGATTTCAAATGAACGCCCCTTATGTATCCGTCAATGCTCTAAGGTCCCTGGAGAACTCATGGCTGGTAACCCGTTTCTTTGACATTACTGGCGAGAAGACGTGACATTTCCGCTCACTAGCTATTCATAACGGAACACCAGTCACAAGTGTAACGATGGTTGGCAGCCCGTTAATTTAACACCATCTCAACTGCAACGACAACTGCAAGAAAATATAATTTCTTTCGGCGCTGTATGTCAGCATGGGGTCTCCCGTAGTTCATTGTCAACGCTGGGAGGGATATAGAAATCAAGGTTAGTATCTACAAACTTGTAAGGTATCCCTTGTGAGAAAACAGAACCAGCCTTCAGACAAGATGAGGAAGACTGTCGCCGGTCGTGGAGGAGATGGATTTAAATTCTAGTTAAGTTCCCAACAGGATATTTGAAAGCATACTCCACCTCTAATGAGCTGCATTTCAGAGAATATTTAAAATATTTATTTCAGGGTTTCACTGCTGGAGTTTCTATATCTGGCAGAAGTGAAATTTGTCTTAATGCTCAAAGCTGATGAAATGAAATGTAAGCTTAAGTGTGTTGCTGGATCATGGACCCATCGCAGAAACTCCGCTTATTTCCATGTTCGTACCAAATCACTTTTTTTGTCCTCGCCATAATAAATACAACAAGGAAAACATATTTTATGACATAATGAAATCTTATTACTTTTTTTTTTAAAAGAAAAAAGCACAAGTGGTAGCTGTTTTCAAATCAAGGTGCGGCCGACCCATAAAAGAGACTGCACAAGATAATATACTTGAAGCAATACGAAGGGAGATAATCTGGAACGATTTTACTTTATTGGCAGTGCACGACATGACGGTGGAAAGTTTTAGTCATTCATTCCGTGTTTATATAAAGGAACAGAGAGGACGACGTTGAGCATAGCTCGCTTAAGATACCAATATCCGACATATAAGTGTTGAAAAAACGGTACTGGAACAAGACTCCCCTTGATCTATCCAGAAAAGCAAGAGATTAGAGCTCGCTTATATAAACTTCGTTCTTGTGTGCTGAAACTGAGGTAGCGCGTTCAACTCCTACACCATTCAGTTGGCATTCAGTTTGAGCTCCCCAACAAATCTGCGAAGTCACTATATGTGTATATATATATATATATATATATATATATATATATATATATATATATATATATATATATACACACACACACACACACACACACACACACACACACACACACACACACACACACACACACACACACACACACACACTAGCTGACCCGGCTTCGCCCAACCCCAGGCGGGTAGCGTCTCATTTAATTCATATTCGGCCCCTGCCCCCATTCCCGTTCCCCAAAAAGACGACCCGGCCCGGCTTCGCCCAGCACCTTGCGGGGAGCATCTCATTTAATTCATATTCGGCCCCTGCTCTCGTTCCCGTTCCCAACCTGGCGGAGAGCGTCTCATTTAATTCATATTCGGCCCCTGCTCCCGTTCCCGAAAAAGACGACCCGGCCCGGCTCCTCCCAGTCCCTGGTGGGGAGCGTCTCATTTAATTCATATTAGTAGTCATGTAAGCTCCCATTCCCGTTCCCGGAAATATGGCGAACAGATTGGAAGAGAACAATCTTCATCCCAATAACTAAATAGGGCAATCTGAAACTACTGAACGTAAACTTACCAAGATACCACGGAAACCCAATAAATGCTGGGATGACTGTATAGATGTCGAAGAAAAATAAAAAGATGAGTTAGAACATTTTCACGTATTTAAAATAGATGCATTATTTTTATGAAAACTTTAAAAATGCCTTAAAGATTTTATCATTATATATTATAACGCATATGCCTGTAAATAACTGTAGACAAACATTTTATAAAGCTTTGATAACAATGCAACAATTATATATAAAATATATAGCAATGCTACTAAAAGTTATGTCCCTTGATATAAATTTTCTTAAGTTAAGTCGTCCCCTCGCTATATATAAATTATAATGTAAATTACAAAATTAAATTTTATTACGTAAATAGCTGTTTGTAAACTAACAAACTATGACAGTTGGCTGCACGGGAATGAGAAGAAGACGTGTAGAAAATTTCATCTCAATC
Organism: Cepaea nemoralis; assembly: GCA_014155875.1. Classification (NCBI taxonomy): domain Eukaryota; kingdom Metazoa; phylum Mollusca; class Gastropoda; order Stylommatophora; family Helicidae; genus Cepaea; species Cepaea nemoralis. The sequence continues at coordinate 172,750 of JACEFZ010001620.1, read as the reverse complement.
GGATGGACCGTTCGCGAACGCATAAATAACATACATACATAGATACAGACATACATTGCATTATATATATATATATATATATATATATATATATATATATATATATATATATATATATATATATACTAGCTGCCCGGCTTCGCCCAGGCTCTGGCGGGGATCTATCTATCTATCTATGTATCTGTCTGTCTGCTTGTCTGTCTGTCTGTCTGTCTGTCTGACCCGGCCCGGTTTCGCCCAGCCCATGGCTGGGAGCGTCTCATTAAATTCATATAAGTAGTCATTATACATTCAAATACATTCTCTAAGCGTACAGAGTATGCGTTCGGCCCCTGGGCCCTCGCAGCTAATTTATTGGTTGCAGCTAGAAAATTTCATTTAATGTTAGGATTATTTAGTTTTTTAAATGTTGACGTATAATTTTTAAGTTATGGTCGAACACCAAATTTGATGTCTAATGTAGTGCTTTTTGATAAACAATATTTTTTGTTTTTCTGTCTGGTGCGTACACAAATAAATCCGAAGGTTTTCCAACGCGTGAGCAGGCCACATATAGCTGTCCATGTGTGAAGCACGGATTTTCCAAATTTAGTCCACACACTTGTAGCGATTGTCCCTGTGCTTTGTTGATCGTCATGGCAAATGCAAGTCGCACCGGAAACTGCAGGCGTTTGAATTCGAATGGCATGTCTGTTGGAATCATTGGGATGCGAGGCAACAGTACATCAAAGGATAGGCTTCTTCTTTTTTTAGACAAAAAAAAAACAACAACAACCTGCATTTTAATAGGCGTGCTGCGTGTAAGGTATGCATAAGGTATGCACACCCACAACATTGAATGAAAAATGTGATGTTGACACACACGCGGCCAACTTTTTTTTAACAACAAAAACAAAATCAAGAATATACCCATTTAATTGTGTACTGACCTTCTCTCTGCCAAGCGAACGGAAAAAACAAATGCTTCGATTACTTCAAAAGTTCCACTCCGAAAAAGTACAGAAATAAAATTCTAACGTATCTAATCTAAAATAAATCCATTATTTTTAATGAACACTGGTTTTAAAAACATAAAAAGATATGTTAGAAAATTTTCACTATTTAAATAGATGCATTACTTTTATAAAAATTATGAAAATGCCGTAAAGATTATATCATTATTTATTATAACTCATATGCCTGTAAATAACTATAGACAAAGAGTTTATAAATCTTTGAAAACAATGCAACAATCTATACATAAAATAATAGTGATGTTATTAAAAGTTATGACCCTTGAAATAACTTTTCTTATGTTAAGTCCCCTTGATAGAAACGATAAATATTAGCTGCCCGGTCCGGCTTCGCCAAGGCTCTGGCGGGGATCGATCGATCGATCGATCGATCGATCGATCGATCGATCGATCTATCGGTCTATCTATCGATCTATCTATCTATCTATCTATCTATCTATCTATCTATCTATCTATCTATCTATCTATCTATCTATCTATCTATCTATCTATCTATCTATCTATCTATCTATCTATCTATCTATCTATCTATCTCTATCTATCTCTCTATGTATCTATGTATATATGTATCTATCTATCTATCTATCTATCTATCTATCTATCTATCTATCTATCTATCTATCTATCTATCTATCTATCTATCTATCTATCTATCTATCTATCTATCTATCTATCTATCTATCTATCTATCTATCTATCTATCTATCTATCTATCTATCTATCTATCTATCTATCTATCTATCTATCTATCTATCTATCTATCTATCTATCTATCTATCTATCTATCTATCTATCTATCTATCTATCTATCTATCTATCTATCTATCTATCTATCTATCTATCTATCTATCTATCTATCTATCTATCTATCTATCTATCTATCTATCTATCTATCTATCTATCTATCTATCTATCTATCTATCTATCTATCTATCTATCTATCTATCTATCTATCTATCTATCTATCTATCTATCTATCTATCTATCTATCTATCTATCTATCTATCTATCTATCTATCTATCTATCTATCTATCTATCTATCTATCTATCTATCTATCTATCTATCTATCTATCTATCTATCTATCTATCTATCTATCTATCTATCTATCTATCTATCTATCTATCTATCTATCTATCTATCTATCTATCTATCTATCTATCTATCTATCTATCTATCTATCTATCTATCTATCTATCTATCTATCTATCTATCTATCTATCTATCTATCTATCTATCTATCTATCTATCTATCTATCTATCTATCTATCTATCTATCTATCTATCTATCTATCTATCTATCTATCTATCTATCTATCTATCTATCTATCTATCTATCTATCTATCTATCTATCTATCTATCTATCTATCTATCTATCTATCTATCTATCTATCTATCTATCTATCTATCTATCTATCTATCTATCTATCTATCTATCTATCTATCTATCTATCTATCTATCTATCTATCTATCTATCTATCTATCTATCTATCTATCTATCTATCTATCTATCTATCTATCTATCTATCTATCTATCTATCTATCTATCTATCTATCTATCTATCTATCTATCTATCTATCTATCTATCTATCTATCTATCTATCTATCTATCTATCTATCTATCTATCTATCTATCTATCTATCTATCTATCTATCTATCTATCTATCTATCTATCTATCTATCTATCTATCTATCTATCTATCTATCTATCTATCTATCTATCTATCTATCTATCTATCTATCTATCTATCTATCTATCTATCTATCTATCTATCTATCTATCTATCTATCTATCTATCTATCTATCTATCTATCTATCTATCTATCTATCTATCTATCTATCTATGTTCGGCCCGTTCCCGTTAAAAATATAGATAGAATAGAAGAATAGATAGAAAATATGATTGGAAGAGATCTATCTAAAGTAAACTTGGCTCCCGTTCCCGACTATCTGTCTGTCTGTCAGTCTGTCTATCTGTCTGTCTATCTGTCTGTCTGACCTGGCCCGGCTGCACCTCATTTAATTCATATAGATTTCTATAGCCAGGGGACTTAACTTAAGATATAACAATGCTACTAAAAGTTATATCCCTTTTTTAATATGTTTTTATATTTTCTTATGTTCAGTCATGTAATTACAAAATTAAATTTTAGGAATGTAATAGCTGATAGCTGATAGATAAAACTATCACAGGTGGTTGCACAGGAATGAAAGGAAAACGTGTAGAAAATTTCATCTCAATCGGATGGACCGTTCGCGAACGCATAAACGACGGATACACATACATACATACATACACACACACGATTTATATATATATATATATATATATATATATATATATATATATATATATATATATATATATATATATATATATATATGATAATTTAGCTATGAATTATGTTTTCCTTCTGTAACTACAATGGGTAGGTTGCCTAAATTTTGCATAACTAGTAACGAAAAACGAATTGCTGTTTTTGGACAATATGGTGTAATTTGCTCGGCTCAGCGTCTTGAAGGATCAATAATAAATTTGGAAAGTAGTTGTTCTTGAACAGGGCACCACTTGACCCGTATAAAAAGTCGCTGAAAAAAAGCTATTTTGCAGCCACTATACATAGCTGAAAACACCAACCAGGTTTGTTTTAACAAGGTATCAGAACTCGTATCCTCATCATGTTTCTAGCTACTGGCGCAGGCGTTCATGTCTCTCCACAGACATTCGTTTTTTAGTGTTGCTCCATGACTTCTCAGTTCATCCAGTATAATTTGTCTCGTGGAGTCTATGCTTCTTCGCACAATGATCATTCGGGTCTTCGTGATACTTTCCATTGACTCTGTTCTCATTATATGAGCAAAGAATGCGTTTTGTCTCTTTCTTAAAAATTTATGTAATGATCTACTTTCATTAGTCGTTCCCAATCAATCGTTATCAATTGCTTTGGCATTCTAAAGTCTCGCAGCATTTGTCACAGAAACCACATCCCCGCTGCCTGCAAGCTCGTCTCAGTTTATTCCTTTACGTTCCAAGATTCAGCACCACAAAGCAGATAGAAGATCTCTTTCTGACTTGACATTCAATGAAAGTGACTTATTACATTAGATACATGTCATTAAATCTGCTTCGAATTTAAAACTTCACCACCCCTGCATCTATCTACTGGCCACTCTGGCAACTGCTGATCTGGAGGAATGAAATAACGTTAATCCACCAATTTAATTGGTCGTTAGATAAACTTAATTGAAGTGTATTTACGTACAACCATCTGGCCACCATGGCAACTGCTGATCTGGAGGAAGGAATAACGTTAATCTACCAATTTAATTGATCGTTAGATAAACTTAATTGAAGTGTATTTACGTACAACCATCTGTCCCAGGAATGACATCGTTGTTGCTTCCAAGCTTTCCTAACTTGTTCATTCACGTTCAATTATTTACTTCCATACAACAAAACAGGTTTTATGTAACAGTTCAGTACTCTCTTTGACATTCAGGGGTTAGTATGAATAAGTCCAAAGAAAGCATAGGTCAACTAGACCTTGTTGACACCTCAATACTGTTGGTTCTAACATGAAGCCAAAATAGTTTTCTATTTTCTGCATATGTTGGATTGATATATTTCAGTTTGGTAATCTCTATCTTTTAATATAACTTTGCTTCCTGATTTCTTAATATTTAAGCAAAGTCCCAATGGTTGTATTTTCTTTTTACTATAATGTCCAACAACTGTTGTGGATCTTTTACGACTTCGGGTGTTAATACTGTGCCATCTGCAAAGAGCAGATTGTTTATATTATAACTTCCAATTCGTAATCATATCCTCTCTTCGATCTCGCTCATGATAATTTCGCTATAGGAAGTTAAGAGATCATGTAACTGTTGTAATATCCGTGGGGTGCGCGGAGCTATTACTACACTGCATTTCGTGGCATATGTTCTGGGTGTACGGATAGGTGTATCCAGTCTCCAGACCCCTTTAGTCCCTGGACCCTGCTTTCTCATAATCTTTCAATATAGGGGAGCTAACCACTAGGGGCTCATTTCCGACGACATAACTCAACTGGTTTCGTCTAGAAAATAATGCATCACCGTTATTATGTGCAATAGTAAAGTAGAGGGCAGTTCTAGATTAAGGCAGGGAGTATTAGAGATACATAGACACAGAATTAGCAGTATAGGATCCGAGTATCATCCTCGGGCAGCATCCGTAATGTCGTAACGTTCAGCCGTAGCAGTCACCTTACCGATCTTTGGCAGATCCTCCCTTGAATGGTCTGGACTGGTCTGCCTGCTGGACTTGGGTAGTTGTCTCTCTGGATCCACAGTCAGGTCCCAGCAGTGAACATCAAGGATTTCTAAAGTCATTCAAAGTCTCGGTATGAACTATTCATAAGGGTTTGATTCCCGTGTTAAGGCTGTCGATCGAAACCTCTCACAGAGCAAACAAAGTTCATCACCACTTAATGTCTAACTAAGGTGACGTCAGTGTTCAGGTGTCTCATACCCGTTTGAAAACGTAGAACTTTTTGCGAGAGCTCCACGGTTCGCTTTAATAACAATGTCACAGTGGGCTCCAATATGAGCTGGCCTAGCCATGAAAGTGTGATTTTTACCTTAGACAGATGGTGGGTATTAGGTGGTCAATGTGGTTGTTACGTGCCAGGTAGTTGAAGAACCTTCTGGCCGGCAAACGATATTCTTGACGGGAACGTCTCATGCGGAAGTCAGGCGCTGCTCCAACACTGGAGAGTTCGTGCAGTTACTACTTCTGAGTTTGCCATGTTCATCCGTCGGATGCCGGGCTTATGATATCTTCTTGGTCACACTTGAAGGTAGGTTCTGCAATGGTGCCTAACTAAAGAAGGGACGCTAAGCCCTCAGCCTAGGTTTACATATTACTGTATATATATATATATATATATATATATATATATATATATATATATATATATATATATATATATATATATATATATATATATATTCGCCTGATCCTTCTCATCTGTGAAAGAGGGTAGACAGGGGTGAACCTGGAACCTTCATCCGTCAGGTATCCCCTGGAACAGCTTCGTCAATGAAGACTTAGGTGGCAGCTCGGACAGGTCCGGTCTCTCCATCACAGATGTCCTCTGGAACTCACCTGTAAATAACTTAGTCTTTTACACTCCTTTCATCAACCACTTCAGAGTTTAAGGATCTTCGTAAGGGTTAGTGGCGCCCCGGACGGGCAATTCGTCTCTCTGGCGATCCCTTTTCGTTCTCCCACTTGAGTCAGTTTCTCGCTGGGCCCTCAATCTCAGATATCAGAGAAACGCTATATTACATGCGACATTTGCCCGTATTAGTGATCGAGTCGTGGTGTGCACCTACTGTAGTCCTTCCCCTTTTTGATTCGAAGGTCAAGTGTAGAATAAATACCTGGGTTCGTTCCCAAGTAGAAGGCGATTAACACATTCCCATTCGGTCACCCCGGTTTAATGGCGTGACCCTATAGGGTAACGCACTGGGATCAGCGTGTTCATCTGTAGAAGACAGTCTGCCCCCTCTTATCTACGCCCACCTCTCTCCCCATTTTAGAGAAAGAAAATTCCCCCTTGTTGGCCTAAGTAGGGAATGACTACTTAAGGACCAGCAGAGGGAAGTAGAAATAGAAAGATCAATATTCCGTCCGAAACTGCGGTGACGCACCCTCGGCCGATGCTCCATTTCGACATATCCCTGTATCACCGTTCGATAACAACAATATTATCACAGTCAAACTGCTTCTCACCCGTCTCCGTTCGCTAGATCGATTGATTCGCACTCGACTTCTCTCACCAGTTGTAAACACGACACCTCGCTCACTTGCACCGATGAACCACGAAGCGCTCTTCGAACTTATAATTTCTAGAAGATAGGTCATGCATATATTTCCCTAAAAGTAGAAAAAGCCACGGGCCTAACAAAATACTTTTGGAGTTGCTACTTGACAGCTGTAGGCGCACTTAACACGCTTAAATAAGAAAATATTAAAGCACCCATTTTACACACCTAGCGTCGGCTGTCCATGATCGATAATGCCTACTTAATATGCCTGACCTAACTTGCGCTACACACGGCTAACAAAGTTCACTGGCCACAGTGATCGCGTACTGGTTTCGACACCGTTGTAATGTAATAGTAAATCAATGTACCTTCATAATTGAACACCTCTTGTCTAACATGGCTCTAGTAAATGTCGAGAAAATTCAATTTCTATGTAGACACTTCTAGCAGCTCGCAAGAGGTCGCCCTTCTAGCGAAGACAACACCCAACTGGTGAATGTTGACGGCCGACCTTGAGCCCGGTGTTACTTCTTCGGAGACGGAGAAGTTCGCGGCTTTCTCAAGAGAAGCAAATCCCAATCACGTGAGACCTAACTTCGGGAAGTTTAGCTCTCTCCGGGGTCAAGAGAAACCCCAGAAAAGAGTTTCGAGAATGTTGGAGAACGATCCAGACGGAAATTCCCTGTGGGCTACCGCTGGCTAAAAATAGCGCGGTGGTCTCCCGTGTCAGAACTAGCCGGGAGGCAAAACCTACGGGCTGTCTTGTGACAGTGACATAACACATCCTGGTTCTATTATTTGCTTCATGTGTTTAAAAATACCCGCTTTATTTCCAACTTTAAATGCTGTTTGGTTGCAGTAAATCTTGAAATATTACCACATCTAGATTTTGTTCATTAATCGCCGAGGAGTAATTGGGGCTATGCACTCATAGAAGGAAATGAACGAAGTAGAGATCAGAGGTACGCTAAAGAATGTAACAGTATGAAAGCTATAGGCACACGGGGATTCAAACCTGCCTGTCCTTGAATCATGGCATGAACAGATTTAGCAGGCGAATTACATCTGCGGGGGAATGGAAGAGCCGAAGCGGCATGTTCGCTGATGTCATTTGGTAAGGTTGATAGTTACGATGCTGAAGAAGATGATAATGATGATTAAACCATGTCTTAGCGTGAGATCGTTGTGTCCAGGATCAGACTGGGCCTAAAACTTTTGGTTGTCATTAGACAAAGCTACTAAAAACAAAATTAACAATTTAAACATTTGCCTAAGTTTTAACAAAATCAATGTCAAACAAAAATTAGGTTGGACCAAACAAAAATGGGTGGCGGAAAATGGGAAGTAGAGATGTGTCAATGACTTAAAAGTTGGTAATATGATAGCAGGCATGTAGCAGACATAACACAATGACAACATTTCTGCGATATATAAGCCTATGACAGAAAAGGGGGAGTCGTTAAAGACGGTTAATCAACCCATGGCACTTAATGAGTTAAAGGGGGCACTTCCTCATGGGCTCACAAGGCCTACATGCCATCGGGCAAGCTGACAGCCTGATCAGTCCACTACTGGTCGTGTTTACAGTAAAAATATATTTCGTTATTGACGTCTGTTTTTATCCTGAGAACTAATTCATGTATACTGCTCTTTCTCTCTCTGTAAAATCGGAAATGTTCCCAGCGTCCCAAAAATACTTAAAGCCCTCTAATGTCGACGAACTTAACGGAAGTCGCCTGATGAAATGAATGGCGCTGAATGTTTAATGTCGTAAACGCAGCAGCTTTTGTTGTCAATGGCAACAGGTTTGTATTGATTGTGTTATGGCAATTCTGGTGAGACCACTTCTGATTGTGTCTACGTATGATTGCCGGAGCGCTTGTACATCCAATGAGGGGAAGGGAAAGGGAAAAGGAGGGGGGGGGGGAGAGAGAACATGTGTAAGAAGTGGTTTCATAATATAACTTTGCTTCTGGGTGCAGTACGCGGGAGCAGATAACTTAATTCTCCAGAGTAATGTCTCAAACTGGGCCAAGACCTCTCCACCTCCCCCAACCATTCCCCCCTCCCCCCCACACACACTACACCCTCCCCACCCCCATAGCAGCTCCCAGGTCGTCCTTCCATCCGGAAGCACAATTTCAAATCCGCTTTATGCAGCATAATTCTGTTAAGAGATGCACCTCCCAAGGCTGCTTCAGAATGCAGCTTTACTAAAGCGTGATATGGGCGTTGCCCTATGCTTGTGGCGCATGAGTAGGTTCCCTGTGTCGACCTAAATTGACGTAGAAAATGAGAAATGAAGACGGATACTGGTCACTTCATGTCATTTTAAAAAGACCTAGTATGTCTGAAGCCTTAAGAATATTTTATTTATTAGAGTTCTGAAGCAACCTGGCCGTGATTAGTTTGTACTCGTGGACAACCAGTAGACACACTGAGTAACAGCCGATGGCATCAGAGATGCGGTTTCTGGCCAAATGCAAGAATACAATGGACACTGGGCAGATTTTTTTTTTTTTTTTTTTTGGAAGGGAGTTAAAACCGCACACAGATTAAAGAAATGTAATGCAGACAGTGAATACTTAGTGATCATTTGAATACATAATGATAAGGATAGAACACAAAACAGGTAAATATTTGGACGCCTTGACTCAATGGTGTAATCGTTATGCGAAACACACACCTGATCTGATGAAATGTGAAAGAGAAGTTGAAACACGAAGTAATCATTTCTGGTAGAACATGGACAGAGCTACATGGGATATATAAAGATTGGAGAGCATAGAAAGAACTACCCGAGGACCTACCCCAATGGGGGACTGAAGACAAGGGAAAAAGATCTGATGATGGCGAGCCACAATCGCGTACGGTACATAGGTCATATTTATGATGAGCCCAGTTGTTATGTGTTCGAATCCACTTCCAGACGGGGATATTTTTAGTTGATGTTGGCTCACAGGTCGTCCCAGCCTAAAAATAATTACTTGAAATTTTCTTGGGAATTAACAGGCAGCGGATGTGATAATGTCAACATCACCAATCTAGCTAGCTTGGTCTATAAAAATATGGATACAGCACATAGACAGCTACACAATTCAAGTCGTACAATATGGTCCTTTTGTTCTGAGTTTGATGCATCAATATTGGACACGTGTGCTGGCACTTGTTCTCCTGAGCATATTGACAATGAAAGACTCAAACCCCGTCATTGAGCTGGATGGAGTCTGTTGACAATGATATACCCAAAACCTGCGGAGGAAACATCATCAGTTCTTCTTAGCATTGAGCTGGTTGGAGTATGTTGACAATAATATACTCAAAACCTGCGGAAGAAACATCATCAGTTCTGAGCAGTGGGCTGAAGTCTGTTGACAATGATATACCCAAAACCTGCGGAGGAAACATCATCAACTTAAGCCTAATCCCAGCTAGTCCGTATGTGTTGTACTGAATCGTTGCTTGCTTGCTTGTGTTCATTGGCTTGAGCTCCAACGCGAAGTCCTGTATGTCGGATGAAGGCATCCTGCTGTCCAACATCACATCCAACATCATCCAAGAACTCTCCCTCGCCATCAGGCGAACCCACTCCGATTTATGAGGTACTTGTAATGTACGTCTCCAAGTCAAGGACGAGAATTTAAAGTTTTAGTTCAACTGCCTGGTGTAGGGGGGTTAAACCCACTACCCCGGCATCAGCACGCGGAAGTTTAAGAGCCAGTGCTCTTACCAGTCGGTCATGCTAACCTCCACCAGTCAATACTGATAGCTAACATACAACATATGGCTCACAGTTTAATTCAAGGAGTGTTTAAATTCTGTCCAGATCCTGTTGTTTTAATCAAACTGTAAACACATTCTCCCCAAAGTCTCAACTTTGGAGATAAGAAGAAAGCAAACACTTAAAGTTACGAAGTATAAACAACAGATTTCATTTGTGAACGATAAACGCCTGCTGCTAAACTAGGTCGGGATATTGCAAGACAGGGACAAGAACACTCACGAGATGTGGCTCGTTGGCGCAGGAGCGGTCAGCGTGGCCGAATAGATAAGAGCATCGTTCTTAAACATCTGGCGTGCTGATGCCGAGTTCAAACCCTACACCAGTCAGTTGGACTAACATGTTGACTTCTCATCGGAGTGGGTTCAAGTGATGGCAAGGGACACTGGTAAATAGGGAAAGCTAATCCACACGCAAACATCAGTCCAGTGGGCACCCTTTCGGCACCCCTCCCATCGAAAAGAGAACGAACCATAAGGGATAACACACGAGGCAATAAAATTAATCATCTTACCGTTTGAACCATTGATTTCTGAACGCGAAGTCAACGTTTAAGTCCAACCGGCCGCTATAAAGAGTGAACCTACTACCCTGCCATCAGCACACAGGGAGTTTAAGCGCGAGCACGTTAAACCGTTCGGCTACGGTGACCTCTGTCGAGTTAAAACAGGATACACTTGTGTCAGAATCAGAGATGTGGAGGATGTGAACCTGTTGCTTATTTCCCTAAGCCAACTCACTGTTTGTTCTTGCTATTTAATTCATCATCCTTTCAAGGCCGCTTTGAGGTCCTTCTGGTCTTGTTTCCGTTTACGTCAATGATTTCTATGGCACCATTGTCATCCATTGCCATAAAGTTACGTCGTGGACGCTGTCGCTGTTGCTTCAGTATTGAAAGCAACTGAATTCGCTGAAAAGCACGTGACGGGCACTGATGCAGACATGTGAACTCTTCATACATACTAGGTCACCGCATATTGAAGTGAGTTGTGCAGCTCCTTACCTCTCTTAATTTCCCGTCCACATAGTTCTCAGCAACTTTTCAAAATGGGCCTGTTCAACACGTGTGTATGAAGCAGAAATATGGGCTTGCAACTTCAAGATGGCGCGTGTAAGTGAGGCTTACTGAATGCTGTGTATTATACAACACGTCTGACAGTTTACTCAGATGAGATGCACTGGCAAAATACTGAACGTAGAATTGTCTAGAACATCAACCTTGTTTTGGGGTTGATCATAACGTCATGTGAAAGAACATGCAACATTTAGTTTACTGAATAGATGCAAAAGGTGGCCTTGATTGAAAATAATAGAGCATTGGCCAAGTTGAGACGTTTGAAATGTAGGTCTTCATATGTTTGGGCGAGCTTTTTGGATGGAAGACAACGCGACAAATTGAGAAGTTATCGGCATAACGGCGGAATAATGATTAGTGCTCTTGCCTGTCAAGACCATGACCAGGGTTTAATCCCTAGCAGAGACAGGATGTATCTCTCTACCAGTACTGCTATGGGATCGAACAACCTCATACAGATTAGTGCCAGCAAAATTTGCATAATTTTCTGGCAATTGTTTGGGGAGGAAAGGCGGGGAGAAAGGGAAGGGACAATCCCAGTTAATCTGTCGTGGCCTAGATTATGTTACGGCTTAACAGTTCACACTCCAATGGCAGTATCTACAGAGTGTATTTTTTAATGAATGTGCTGTGTTTGAAAATATTGCCGATCCAAGCTTTGTATTTACCTATTATGTTGCATGAATTTTACAGAGGGTGAATACAAAGCATGGACCAGCAATATTTCCAAACACTGCACAGTCGTTAAAAATACACCCTATACTACGAGACTCCATCTCTCTACCTAGAGCAACACAAGATAAAAAGTGGATGGATAACATGACAATGGGAGACATAAGATACTTTGGTCACATCAAACGACATAACAGGAGGTCATATGGCTCGCTCTTAAACTTCCGGTGTGCTGATACCAAGGTAGCGCCATCGATCCCTGGACATGTCAACTGGACAAAAGTGTTGACTTCTCGTCCTTGACTTGGGAACGTAAATTACAAAAAAAAAAAAAGTCGTAGTGGGTTCTCCTGATGGCGAGGGACACTGATAAAAGGGAAAGATAATCCACTCACAAAAACCAGTCTAGTGCACTAGAAGTAGTAACAGAGGTATGGACTACGCTTGAGTTCAAAACGAGAGAAGGCAACAAATAAATAAAACAGGCGACATAACATTCTACTGAACACAAACTCTCTGTGTGCGTGCGTTCGTGTGTGCGTGTGTGTGTGTGTGTGTGTGTGTGTGTGTGTGTGTGTGTGTGTGCGTGCGTACGTGCGTGCGTGCGTGCGTGCGTGCGTGTGTGTGATTTCTTGGCAAGTTTACATTCAGTAGTTTGGCATTGCTTTCCGAACGACCGGCACTCATACCTTTGTATGGGAACCAACGCATCACTGTATGATTAAGACGATGGCTAGCTGAATGGACAGGAAAGGCTAACAACAGAACATGCTTTTTAACGCCAACAGAAGCATAGGCTTTCAATCATGCTTCGCCGCCCCATCTTTTGTGGTATCCTGCTGCTCTCGACGTGCGTGTTATCGCCAAAAATGTACAGTTCTTTCTCTAATTCTCTTCTAAGTGCATTACCTCCCATCCCATTCCTTCCCCCACCCTCCCCCTCTACCTTTTCCACGCCTCTTGACCCCTTCGAACCATTGACAAAATTTAGTAAAGTAAAGTGAAGTGAAGTGAAGTGAAGTATAGTAAAGTAAAGTAAAGTAAAGTAAAGTAAAGTAACACCCTTTACGCACCTTAAGGCACAAGGGGCATATAGTGATCGACCTATTTATTTGTACTGACCAATCGCCTCTCGGTGGGTGCTGTGGTCAGTATCACGGCAGCCGAAGTAATAAGTACTAGCCCGAAAAGTTAAATAACATTTTTTTTAAAAACCAAGTAATTGTCATCCTAACTTGCTTTAATGTTTGTTTTTTTTTATAACTGGTGCTATATAAATATTTATGTAGACCGACTAGCACTCCCTGGATTTGTGGTCAATATCATACCGCCGCCTTTACTTCCCAGGACATGTCCTGGTACCCAGTCTAGGCTATATTGACCTGGGAGCCCAGATCAATATTCAAATACCCACCTCGATAGGGATCCAACACGTGACCACCAGGCCGCCTTGATAGCCTGCTAGCCACTGCTTTACCGAGTCCCCCCATCGCCCAATGAGCCCCGATTTAATGAGAGTACGTGTATTTTAATGTCCTCACACTATGTACTAACTTATGCAGGGAATCATGGCCGTGTCGGATACTGGTCACGAAACAAGCCGGGGAAGGAACGCTCAAGGTGATGCATGGTGCAAGACCAACAGAAGTGAGCAATTAGTAACCGTTAGACCCCGCACAGAGCAAAACAAATTGAGATACCATCTATTCAACACGGCCAAGACCGGAACTGCTGACCAAAGTAGACTTAAAGATCATAACTGAACGTTGGGGGAAAAAGTTCCCATAAATGACCAACTGATAAAGCACCGTTGGTTGACATCTATTCAGATAAAGATACACGCTATAGGAATGTCATCCCCCAACGGTCAGTTTCATACGTCGGTCATTTGGACTTAAATGTGGACTTCCGGCCCAGAAAACAATACAAACTGCTGAACATAACATTATATTGTAAACCACAAATATAACATTGTATTGTGAACCACAAATATAACATTGTATTGTAAACCACAAATATAACATTGTATTGTGAACCACAAATATAACATTGTATTGTAAACCACAAATATAACATTGTATTGTGAACCACAAATATAACATTGTATTGTAAACCACAAATATAACATTGTACTATTGTGAACCACAAACAGCCAAAAAGGACTTTATATATAAAATAAAAGCAATATGAACATGCCTTTGTTGAGTTTGGCGTCAGGCGTTGACAACCTATGCTCCACTAGAAGAAGACACTACAGGAATCGCAAAAATTGATACTACGTGCACATGGAAGTGGAAACTATGGTATCAGTCGTTGCTAGTAGATTTATGAATTTATAACGTATTAGTTAACTCTTAAACTACGTTTGGCCAGTATACGGAGAAGATATTTCCAAGCGTGTGACGGGATGCTAGTATTCATGGCAGGGTAACTTTCATCACACTTGTTTTGTATCGGTTGTAATTCTAAAGACAAAGAATACTTTCTTAGTTGGTATATCGTCTATATGACATGTTTAGCTAGCGAATTGATGTAACCGTGTTAGGATATTGCGCTGACAATGACATGCACGCGATCAAGTGAAGCCTCTATGCTTTCACTTGGCTTTCGCTACGGGATGGTAAGACTGGCCAGCTGTCCTTTCATGCTCTCAGGCCTAAAAATGTGCATATCCCAAAACTTATACTACCCACAGGATGTTCCTTCTTCGGGGTTTGTTTTAAAATTAAATATATCTATATAGCTATGGCGAAGAAAAGGGGAAGGGAGGGTGTGATGGAAATATTGAACGTAAGCATCTAACAATTAACAAAACAGACAGACAGACAGACAGACAGACAGACGGGCGGGTGGGCGGGCGGACGGACGGACGGACGGACGGACGGACGGACGGACGGACAGACAGACAGACAGACAGACAGACAGACAGACAGACAGACAGATCTTGCATTAAATATGGGGAAAACCCTTATATACTTTCATATTTCTGTCGCTCGATTTCTGTTACACTCTCAATGATGTCAGACTGTAAAGCTGCGTAAGTCTTTTTGCCCTTTCAGTGATGTCAGGCTCTATTGCTACCCAAGATTTTTGCACTTTCATGGACATCAGGCTGCATTGCTACCTAAGTTTTCTGCACTTTCAGTGATGTCACGCTAAATTGCTACCTAGGAAGAAGATGTTAACAGAAAACGACGCACATACAATGTTTTTCTGTGTTTCTGTTGTTTTTCTGACTTCCGTTATGTGTCTTTCCTCCTCTTGTATGTAACCCCACTTTAATCTTGTCACCCATTGCGTTCCATGACAGCGCATACACTCAATTCTATATGTAAACTTGACAATAAAAAAAAATAATAATAATATAAGACATGGGGAAAACTACCCTGGCAAAAAGGCAGATGGAGCCAAGGTCATTTGGCAAATTCAAAAACAAGTCTGCTTCGTATGCTGGGTCTAATTTGTAGGCCAGCTCAACGCGGATTGAACCCGGGGAGCGAACTAGGAACTATCGGAGTGTTGCTTCTCCAGCGCCGATCCTCCCCCGGGGGATTAATAATATAACAAAGGCAGCGGAAAGGGAAAGAAGAAAACAAAAGACATAGCGGTACACGAGGAACGGACAGGTGGCCCAATCAAACGATTCTACCGTGTGGGCACATCTACAGGTCGAGGGTTGACGCAAGGTGGCACGCGACGACTATGACCCAAATAAGGGCAAAGGCCTGGTTGGCTTGCTGTTATCCCACTACCTGAAGACGGGGGACAATCTTTAGTGCTGGGGAAACTGGCTGGGCCAGAGTAAAACACTTCGTGGGAGGAAAAAATAAAAAGTGGGGCAGAGGGTTGGGGGTGATTTGAAAGGGGAGTCAATGAAAAACTCTCACAAAGGTGTCGTACGGCAGGTGGGCGACAGCTGAAAACTCTAAATGAAAATTCGGGGCCAAACTCTTGTTACCTCTACCTAACCTTACCGCTTATACAAGCGGGGAAGGGTCGGGCGTGGAGCAGGTAGAACATGCCAGGCCATAAACATAAAAAGGTGAATGTTTGATTTTAGTGCGGATTGGACAAAAGGCGCGTGTCCTGTAAGTATTTTATTGATGTCCCGTGTGTTCCATGAACCGATAATTGTTCTGGATATAGAACTCCCGTGGAAAATGCTCTCTGGTACTTTCACTACGCGGTTGCTCTAAAACACTATTTTTGTTTCTCATTGAAATGCAATGAGTGCAGAGTTGAGTTGAATCAAGAACCGACATTACAACACTTGGGACATTCCCATACGTGTTCAATCCTCAGCTTCAACAGCCAGCGAAGAGTTCCAATACTAATAGTACCCGTAGCATTCTGATTATGTGTCCGTCTAGCCTTTCCTCGGAGTCCAGAGTGTCGGTGAGATCTCCTGGTCACTCCCTGTAGCATCATTCCCTCCATGCCGTGACCGAATGATGCAGACCCAGCCAATCTGTCCACTTGCTCGTTCCCCAGCACACCAGTTCGTCCTGGGGGAACATCCAGCAGATGCTCTCTATGTTTTGATTGTTGCATTGAAGTCTGCCACTCTGTCCGAAGCATGCTTGTTTTCACCTTTCTCGTCAAACTTGATCTATAAAAACTACACGACCAATGCGTCTTAGAGCTTTAGCAGCATTCTGATTGAAATGTAATGTCAAGTGCATACATTGGTGCTGCAACATCAAGGTCTGGAGATGTGGTATCACTGGGAGACAGTTACATCCGGTGCTTCCTAAGTTATGATCAAAGACACCAGTGACAAAATGCGAGAACGACGTTTGAGAATTGCAAAGAGTATAGTGTAGAACTTCTTCTTCTTCTTCTGCGTTCATCTGGAGTTTTTTCTTCTGGATGTGATTGCGTTGTGCCTGTTTACAGCAGAGCTGCGTTCTTGCGCCGTTAGGCCGACACATCCGACTTCTACGGGCATTTGTTGACCGGGTTAACCTTCCCGGGTGTAGAACTTGATACTTGTTTCATAAACTACAATAAGGCCATCGACTGTTTCTACCATGAGGAGTAGTGGAATATCATCACAGGCATGGCATGTCCAGCATATTTGATCCACTAAACATATCAAGCAGCAGTCAGAGTAGCTGGTGAAACATTAAACTGGTTTGAGTTGCAATGTCTGGAGTTGGGGGTTAAGACACGGTTCTTTTCTATGCCTGCTGAACAGAGGTCTTCGTGCTGAAGTGGTTAAGCCGCCTTCTTCAGGCGCGGATGTTGTGGGTTCGATTTCGGTCTCAGTCATTCAGTTCACGAGGGCAGTTTTCTCAGTGACTCCTGGGGGTCGTCGCTGGAGATATCCAGTTCGTGCTTTGTGCCACGCTTTCGGCAGGCCGCCCTGTTGAAAGAGACTGACCCACATGGGA
>JACEFZ010001620.1:60000-150000 GCA_014155875.1 Cepaea nemoralis | reverse complement strand
AACTGACGGGTGTAGTCCAACTGACCGGTGTAATCCAGCGGGGTTTTGGAAACACTCCTATCTCTACGTTGATCTGTACCTTCAGAGCCTGAGGGGGACGACATGACCTTTCAGGCCCTCCCAGGAGTTGCATACAGATACACATGACGACGTCATTCCCCAGCTCCTCTTAGGAGTTGCATACAGATATCCATTAACTCTCAGCTCCTCCCAGGAGTTTCATACAGTTACCTTTGAACTCACAGCTCTTCCCAGGAGTTGCATACAGTTACCCATGACGACATCATCCCTCAGTTCCTCCCAGGAGTTGCGTGCAGATACCCATCTCAATGTACATTATATTATGTGTTTATGTCTAAACTGTGGCGAAGGGGTTATAAATGCAATTCGTAATCCAGCATACCGCGTTCGAAACACAGCTGCGGGTGATTTGGAAGTAAACTGCCTTGCGTTGATTTCCATACAATCGTATGAGTGTCGGTCGTTCAAAAAACAATCGGATGCTGCTGAACGTAATATTGACCAGGAATCACGTACAGCCAAAAATGTTGAGGTTTACTGCAATATCCAGTAAAGTCAAGGATATACAAATAACTAACTGAATCTATTAATTCAGAAAAGTTTTACGAAAGTTCCAGCATCTCCCAGCACACATCAGAATGTAGTCATGTCATGCACTGCCTGAATCCCGTGGAAATCATTAATATTAGTGACATGGCGTTCATCGCCATCTACCGTCCAATCCTTGTCCACTGAAATCTCTAGAATGTAGGAGTCCGGTCACAGTTATGAACTGTCCAGTCAATCAGTGCGTTAGGTTTGTTATTCCCACGAGTATTTGTGCAAGTTTAGTTTTTAGCAAGGTTTGGTTGTTTCAGAATAATGAAACTCTACGTGTGTCAAGGGTAGCCTCGTAATGAAAGTGTGTCTATACTGAATTGTTTTGAGCGGTGTACATTGTGTCATTGCGACTTTATTTCATATTGAGATTCAAACCTGTTCATCATATTGATGAGCACGCGAGTGTCACGACGGTAAGTGACATAGTTGATTTAAGAACACTTTAATCATGGTTAAAATTTTATGGACTGTCCTTTGCGGACGTCGCAATTAACCCCAGTATTTATTGGCAGTTTGTGATTTACTAAGACAGTTTACTTTCAGTGACTTACCATTGTTGTCGCAAAAGCCAACGCTCATTCTATCGAAATCAACTCGCAGCGATCTGCTCCTAAATCGCCTGCGGCTGATTTCGAACCCTCGACCCTGTATGTCGGGGAAATGTGAATCTGCGTTCACTAACCCCTGAGCCACAGACGCCAGTTGTGTCTTGGGTACCGTTATTTAACTCTTAACAGACGAATGGCTTGTAGTTGTAGTAATAATTCCAAGCGTGCCGAATGGGTTACGGACGCAGTTCGTAATCCCGCACACCGCGTTCGAAACACAGCTGTGGGCGATTTGGCAACAGACCGCCTTACGTTTATTTTTTTATGAAATTGTATGAGTGCCGATCGTTCAGAAAGCAATGGCAAAGTACTGAACGTAAACTTGCCCATAAATCACGAACAGCCAAAAAATGCTGGGGTTGACTGCTACATCCTATAAAGGATATGCAACTAACTTTAAAAACAAAATAATGTGGGCAGTATGTCTCAGGCAATCAATGGCAAACTACTGAACGTAAACTTGCCAAGACATCAACACCAGCAGTAAAATGCTGGTGATGACAGCGATGTCCTGTAAAATAGAATATCCACCCCAAAAAAAGAAAATGTCTCAGGCCGCGTGATTCAGTTTCCAATACGCCTATACATATCATCTATCTGTTGCCTCGTGGTTTGTGTTGCTGCTGATGTTGCTCATAACTGCTTCTGCCGAACTTATTTCTTGTTAGATGCCAGGTTAAAAACGAAACCTCTTCTATTCTTTAGCGACAGTTTCACTGTGTTCTGTAGTGCTGATGGTTGTCAATATGTTTGTTATGTTTGCAGGGACTAACACTACTTTGTTATTGTGTTTCCGTACGTACGACCTGGCCAGAAAAACGTTTTAAAATTTTGTGGGTACTCTTCCGTGAAATCGAATAAAGATTAAAACAGTAATAACAACATTCAAGGTACCATGTCCCACTTAACTCTTCCGTTCATGTATCACTCACTGGCACCTTGCCGTCTTGACAGACGATAGTTTGTTACATTTAGCTTAAAGAAAAAGCCATAATAACCACAGCTAGAATATGAATAAAGTTATATCTCTCCATAATAGAGGCCTTGGAATGAATTGTAGAGACCATGTGTTGCCCATATATCACGATCCCTCTTTCGGGCTACCTAGTTTACCCCAGAGGAAAGGTAACAATGCATCTGGAACACATGTTGCAGAAGCTGCTGGAACAGCAAAGCGATACTTTTACTGTCCGCCTGTCGGAACTTTGATCCTAAACCAATTGCCGACCTTAGGGTCTGGTCTGTTCTGCCATGACATTTAATCTTAGGTTGCATTTCCTTGCACCGTGTATACGATTTCTTTGTTCATTGTATAATGAATTAAAATGTATTTTTAAATCTCGAGAACAAACAATAAAAACAAAAGCATACAATACCAAAAATCAAATTCTTTTAAAGGATATTGGGCTGTGTCAGATATAGTTCTATTAATAAAATTAAACGGAAGACATTTTAAAGTAGCCATTCAAGTATGTGCTCCAACAAGTGAATGCAGTGAAGAAAGTATAGAGGAATTTTGTAATGACATGGAGTCTGCTTTAAATAACTGTAAAAACAAAAAAAAATCGGAAATAAATATTATAATGGCTGAAGATCAAGTGGTTTGGCCATGTCATTAGAATGAAACATCAACAACTACCATCACTGGCCTTACATCAAAGATCATCTGCGACGAGACCACGAGGACGTCCAAGAAGAAAATGGATTGACGACATCAGAGACATTGTACAACCTCACGGAATGACACTATCCAGTGCCGTCCACCGGGCGCTGGAACGCAAATTATTCCTCCCCACGACGCTTGACGGCAGAAGTGGAAGATGATGATGATGATGATGATGAATGGCTGATTTCAACGCAAAAGTAGGAAATCAAGGCGATGGATGCAGTGTAGCCAACCATGGTTTTGAGAGAGCGAAACGAAAGAGGATACAGATTTGTCTAATGGGCAAAAGAACAAGAAATGCTTGTAGGAAACACCTGGTTTAAACAGCATCCTAGAAGATTATGGACGTGGAGGAGTCCAGACAGCAGGATTAAAAACCAGATAGATTACATCCTGATTAGCAGAAGGTTTCGAAATGCGTTAACCGTCGCAAAAACAGTCCCAAATGCAGACTGTTACAGTGATCACAGATTAATTACAGGCACATTAAGGGGGTTAAAGAAAGTCAGGTATACAACAGGAAACCGTAAATATGACTTGTGCAAATTGAAACTGACACAGACTTACAAGATAATTTTAACCTAGAAGTAAAGAACACATTTGATATTTTGACTGATCTAGAGATCCTATTTCAAGATGTAGATGATCAATGGGAAATGCTGAAGAATTCAAGATGTGGATCAGAAATATAGAATTCAGTTGTGCTGCAGAAAAAAAAAAAAAAACTGTTCCAAAATTAAAGAAAATTGATCGTAAGACATGGATGACTGGAGAACGTTTACAACTAATGGAAACAAGAAGACAGAACAAAAATAATCCTGCCAAACATGAAAATTCACAGAAAAGTCAGAATATTAAGGAGGAAAAAGAAGCATGGATTGAGAAAAAATGCATATAAATTTAAAAACAACACAACAGTAAAAATACGAAACTAATGCACAAAAGAATTCCGGAGCTTACTAATCAAACAATACACACATCAACAGGCTGCCTAAAGACAAAAGATGGAAATATCATAATAGAAAAAGATCAGATTTTACATGTATGGTCAGATTATGTGAAAAATATTTATGATGATAACAGAGAAGAACAGTATAATATTCAAAATAATAATGAAGACCCATCAATTTTGAAGATGGAGGTTCAGAATGCTCTTAACCAAATGAAATCTGGCAAGACCCCCGGTTCAGACAGCATAACAACAGAAATGATTAATGCTTTAGAAGAATATGGAATATATAAAGTTACCAGACTGCTGAATACAATATATGATAGTGGAAATATATCTCATGAATTATGTAACTTGGAATGTATTGCAATCCCTAATATGAGAAGAACAACGTGGGTTTGTAGAAGGCAAGGGTACAGTAAATGTTGTGTTTATACTGAGAACAGTAATTGAACATTCTATAGAAGTAAACAAAGATCTGCACCTTTGCTTTATTGACTACACGAAGGCTTTCGATAAAGTGAGATATGTCGACATGATAAAGATGCTTGAAGATCTACAAACTGATGGAAAAGACCTTAGACTTGTAAAAAGAAACATATATTGGAAACAACAAGCTGCCATAATATTT
Source organism: Cepaea nemoralis (assembly GCA_014155875.1). Taxonomy (NCBI): domain Eukaryota; kingdom Metazoa; phylum Mollusca; class Gastropoda; order Stylommatophora; family Helicidae; genus Cepaea; species Cepaea nemoralis. The sequence continues at coordinate 145,525 of JACEFZ010001620.1, read as the reverse complement.
GATAATGAAGTAGGTCAATATCAGCCTATTAAGAGAGGTGTGAGACAAGGATGTGTAATGTCTCCAGATCTTTTTTCCCTGTACGGTAAAAACATTTTCAGAAATATAGAAGATATGGAAGGAATCAACATTGGGGGAATGATGCATCACTAACATTAGATATGCAGATGATACAGCCTTGATTGCAGACAATGAACAGAACCTGCAACATTTAGTAGATGCGGTTGTTGCACACAGAGAGCAACTAGGGATAGAATTGAATTGTAAGAAGACACAGATTATGGTCGTCACTAGGAAGAAGGAAATACCACATGTAATATACAAATAAATGGGCATATTCTTAAACAAATGAATCGGTACAGTTATCTCGGTACAGTCATAACATCTGATGGGAGATGCCTGGAAGAAATTAAAACAAGACTTGCCAATGCGAAGGTAGCCTTTTGCAAGATGAAAAACATATTGACCAATAAAAAGATCAATTGAAACGAGAAAAATAGTGTTGAAGTGCTACATAGAACCTATACTTTTGTATGACTGTGAAGCGTGGACAATGAGCAGACAAGCTGAAAAACATCTGATGGCTGTGGAGATGTGGTTTCTGCGGAAAATTCAAAGAATACCTATGGACAGACAGATAAACCAATGAACATGTCCTTGAAGATACAAATGAAGATCGTAAACTGATTAGAGACATTGGACGTAGACCATTGGTTCTCAACCTTTCTTGGTCCATGCATCCCTTCACCATATGTTCAGAATGCCACCCCCCCCCCCCTTTCGTATTTCCTCCCTATAAATCCCCCACTTACGTAAAAATTGAAGCTAAATTAAAAAACACATACTAGATCAAGTCTAGACGTCTACATAATACATGATTTGCGGGTCTACTTACGTTATAAAACGAATTTCAGAAGGGCGAGAAATACACAACCGTAAAGTATAGAGGCAAAAACATCAAGTAATCGATTCTAGTATTAATACGATCTTGAAATAATCTTAATTCCCCCCCCCTCCCCCCAGAAACCCTAAAATTCTCTCTCTCCCCCCCCCCTCCCATTCCCAGGGGAAAATTCCCCACCGGTTGAGAACCACTGACGTATTCAGAGGAAAATTTTTTGGGCATGTTATAATAAGAACAAATGAATTGGAGAACTTGGTGACAACTTTCAAGATCGAAGGGAAGAGACCAAAGGGAAGAGCGAAGAAATAAATACCTGGATGGCTTGGACCATGTGGCATTGCCGAGACAGAAACACGGAGCTGATCCACGACTCTGGTGATCGAGTGAGATGGCAAAACATGACCGCCCACGCTTATCGGCATGGCACATGATGGGTGGGTGGATATAATACCAACTAGAGTTTCAGTCCACATAAACAAAATGCAGGGAGAAATTCGTGAAAATAGTATCATAAAATATGAAATATCAAGACAAATATTCATGAAATCAGTAAATATAAAGCACAACACGGATGTCCGGAGTTCGGATCGCCAGTACATTTGTCAAGAACAAATCATATAAGAATACATAGATATAAGAAGGAGAATGTGAAAATAAAACACAATAAATGTAGTAGTACTATTTATAGCACTGCAACAGTAGTCAGGATGTAGCATCCGTCGGTGTAACAGAATTATGTACTTGTGTGTGTGTGTGCGTGAGTGCGTGCGTGCGTGTGTGTTCGTGCGTGCGTGCATGCGTGTGTTTTTTAAATTGATTGTATCAACTTGATCATTATGCATTTAATGTCACGGCCTTGTTATTTATTCTCATTAAAAACCCGTCTCACGTAGCGTCCTGATTCCATCTTCTTTGTCACAGACATCTATCTTAATGCATCTCGTCTTAATAAATTTAACGACTTGTCCTACAGAATTGTTACTTAAGCTCCCGCTGTCTCCACCAGTGATTACCTTAACGTCTTCTGATACAATTTATTACTTTGCAGTAACAACTCCCAGGGAACTAAATAAAGAAGAGCGTGTGATTTATGCCGGAGGGGGGAAGGGGGCTCGCGGTAGCCTAATCATTAGACAATTTGCCTGCCGGCCCGGTAGTCTTGAGGTTCGAATCGTTTTGAGGCGGGTTTTCAAACGTTACCTGGGCTCCCAACTAGATCCAGCCCAAAACTAGTACAAGGAAATGTCATGGGAAGGTAAGGCGACCGATGTGATATTGACCATAGGAGTGATGACTGGGCTATACAAAAATGGATCTAGTACCGTAAGGGATGTATAAGCGTGATTTTACTGATGGGGTTTATTATCTAACCAATGACAGGTCAATGACCCCTTCTCCGCCATGAGACGGACATTGGGTATTCCCATATTTCTAGGCAATCGGTGCTCGATGGGTGTTCTGGTCCGTATTGCGCTGGTGGCCTTTACTTCGCTGATAATTTTATGGTACCCATTTTGGCAGGAGAAATCAGGCCAATGTAAACCAGGCCAATGTAAAAAAAAAAAAAAAACATCCCAGACCTCAAAGCTGATTGGATCATATGATCACTGGACTGGCAATAGAACGTGCTAGTCTTGGCTGACGCAGTTATTGTTGACGCTATCCAATGAACCTATCCTGGGCGGCTATGTATAGAAAGTTAACTCTTTCCTCGTTAAATTCTCGGGACTTATGTTGTTTGTTTTTCCAACGATAAAGCCTCGTGGCCATCTGAAGTACTAGAGCAGTGGTTCTCAACCTTTTTTGGCCCATTCCCCCCTTCACCATATTTTCAGAACGCCATTCCCCCCCCCCTCTTTCCTATCAAACATTTGGCCCGTTCCCCCCTTCACCGTATTTTCAGAACGTCATCCCCCCCCCCCCTTTCCATATTTTCTATCTAAAAATCCCATCACCCCTACACAGTATACGTAAAAGTGGAAGGCAAATGTAATAGCATATACTAAAACCAGTCTAGACATCCACATAAAACTGATTTGTGGGTCTACTTACTTTATAAAATGAATTTTAGAAGGACGAGACATACATAACTGTAAAGTATGAAGGGAAAAACTATGTCAAGTAATCGGTTCTTGTTTTAACACGATCTTGAAATGGTCTTCATTTCCCCCCCCCCCCCCCCCTGAAACCCTGAAATTCCCCCCTGGGGGGGGGGGAATTCCCCACCGGTTGAGAACCACTGTACTAGAGAGTATGAAACAATGTATGATCTCAATAGCGAAAGAAGTAAGTTATTATCTCAGCTCGGTGTAGGACAACTTCCAGCTGAATCTCCCGGCTCTAACGGTTGGACATGGGGACGGAGAGCTGAGCAGAGCAGTAACCCGTTTGTCGTGATGAAATTGCGGATGTGACAAAACGCGTACAGGTGTAGAAGTTAAGGGGAAGCCCCGACATTGGCTTCCCAAGAATAAAAGCAGAGCAGTCATTTGTCGTGATGACATTGCAGATGTTACGAAACGCGTACGATTGTAGAAGTCAAATGGAAACTGCGACATTGATTTTCCAAGAATAAGATTATGCGGAGATCACAAATCAGGAATCGAGCAGTAACAACTCATCAGCTTCGTATCAGGAAAGAAAGACAACCTTCCATCTCGGTAGACAACAAAATGTAAGAAGCCTTAGAAGATAATAAATAAGCTTTGGAAGGAGCCTGTATGAGAGTGTTGTGAAGGCGCAAGGCAAAAATTGTTGGAGACTCATAACAGCCTACTATCAATGCGAAGATGGCACTCGTCGATGACTGTGTTTTTATTCTTTGTTTATTGTTTTTGTTTTAACGAGTTCACTCTCTTTGAACTCAAGCGCAGTCCACCCATGTGCAAATATTTCAAGTGTACTGAGCCGATATATTGCGTGTGGACTAGCATACCCTATTACCAGTGTCCCGCACCATCAGGCGAACGCACTCCCGACTTCTGAGGTAATCGATGATTGTAATGATGGTGGTAATGATGATGATTATGATGATGGTAAAGATGATGATTATGATGCAGATGATTATGATGGTGATGAAGATTATGAGGAGGATTGTCTGTATATACATAATAGCATCAGCTACACACCAATTCCCACGGGAAGTCAATTTCTATCGTTTCCCATCAAGTTTACCACTTGACAATATTGTCAAGTTTATCTCACCTCGCAACATACTCAAACTGAATTGAGAAATTAGGTGTAGACAAGTCTAAATAATTGTCAAAATTTACTGAAAATTAAGGAAGTTAATATGGCGAAGATGAAAACCAACTCATTATATAGTCACCTAATATATATTTACGCCTCTATTGTTGTATCTGCCTTTACCATTTTACAACTTCTTCAGTTTCAAGTGTGATCCCAGCACTGAGCTGGGCAAAATTCTCCAAGAGCTGTTGGTATCTAATGATATCACACGGTTGCCGATTTCTTAGGTAGTACTATCCGATACCTAACCATCTTGGATAAGAGCGAAAAACTAGAGGTTTCGTGCTCAAGTTGTACACGTTGAAAAACTTCCGACAGTTGGAAATAGCACAGAGCAGGCTATAAGGCCCCTCCTCTGACAAAAACTTAATAAGAAGACCTATCCATCGATAGGCAGTGACCGTTATCTTGGTGGAATATGTTTCGAGAAAGCTAACGTTTTATAACATCCATTGCCAAAGTCGGAGACACTGAGCTTTGAGGTGCATAACTAGGTGTGATAGGCTCACCTCGATAGAGGCACATAGTAGCAGAAGTATAAGACAGTTATGTAATTCTCGTTCTGTCCTTCAGTTTTATTGTTTTAGATCACTGCCGCTGACCGAAAGAGTAATATATATATATATATATATATATATATATATATATATATATATATATATATATATATTATATATATATATCATTTGAGTCATCGTCAACTTCTTGCACTTGTGCCGTCAAGCGTTGTGGGGGAGGAATAGGTGACGTTCCTGTACTAGATATATTTCACATAATTTGATAATGCCTTTGTGAACCTACCCTTAAGTTTGGGCATGGGGGGAGTCTATATATGTTTTTTTTTTTTTTTTTGCGCTCACTGACTTTTAACTAAAGCGTAGTTCATACACACTATTTATAGTAGTGATGGACTGAATTTTGCGCGTAGGTTAGCTTTCCCTATTAACAGTGTCCCTGGCCATCAGGCGAACCCACTCCGACTTCAGAGGTACTTGTAATTTACGTTCCCAAGTTAAGGACGACATGTCAACATTTTAGTCCAGCTGTCCGGTGTAGGGGTTGAACCGCTTACTTCGGTATCAGCATCAGCACACCGGATGTTTAAGAACACTCGTTCATTCCCATTCGGCCGTGCTGACCTGCGTCTGTATATGTGATACAAGCGTCAGCGCACACAGTTCGTGCAAGGGAGATTAGTGTCTGTTGTGAAGTAACTTCGGGAGCATTTACGTGATAATTATTCTTGGGTTACTCCCCTTAGTTTGTTTCTGCACTATTTCTGTCAATATTCTTCGTTGCAACTATCGTCTAGGTCTTCTTCCCGTGTGGTAGGAATGTTACACTTGTTTGATAACATTCTGTTGGTGTTAATGCAGTTGTCCATGGCTTGTTATTGCGAATACACATAAATAGTTCAGATGATGCAGTTCTTCATATCAGAAATTGTATGAAAGCCCACAGATTCTTTTAAATTAGACTTTAAATTAGACTTTAGAAATTAGAGTTTGGAGTCAACGGAGGACATGGTTTCTGAGTCGAATTCTGCGAATACCTTGGACTGCCAGAATAAATAACGATTGTCTGAAAGAGACTAATTAGTTAGTTATCTGTCTGAGTATCAACCTTACACTCCAGACATGTCCATTGGTGCTCAGATTCCCCCCCCCCCCCCCCCCCCAACCATTTGCATCAGAGTTCGGCGGCTAATAATGCTAGTTCTGTGTTGGTTGACGAGACTCCTCATTCTCCGTATGTGCTTGTCGTGTCAGTTCTTACCTCAGTCTCTCACGCTAGAGAATGACCTGGATTCATTGGCCCGCTCTCCACATCTCTCTGAGGACATTAATATCGTGACAACTGGAAAACCCAGAGGTATAAGAGGCAGGCAGAGGGAGATATTGCTGGATAGTATGACAGTGGCGTGGAGGAATGTCAAAGATGAAATTGACCCAGAACATCAAGGACTAAGATCTAGGGAGAGACATGGTTTGACATGACAACCGATGATGATCAGTTGATGCCATAGCAAGACATGTGTGTGGATTGGTTTGTCTGTGTGTGGGGTGGGGGTTGGGGGAGGTAGAAATGTGGCTTCTGGGAGTAAAGGATCGGCCGCTGCGAGCAGTTTGGGAACTGCCCCGAACATCAACAGACGTGGTCAGGTGTTGACATAGAAATAAATTATTTTTGATGGAACCTTAGGGCCACTGAACTAGCCTGAGCAATAAACTAACAGGTATTGATAGGCTCTCATAGAAGTATAAGAATAGAGCAGAGAGCACAAATAAAAGGATGCGGTTATTATCGTGTCCCGTTTCGAAAAACGTGGGCGATAATGGTTTGTTATTTCACACAGTCACCTCGGTGTAGGTCTCCAAAATGGCCCCGATTATTATACCAAGTGGCCCAAACCATTTAAGTAATTAGAGGACAGACTAGACAGTATAGAAAGTGAAAATTATAGGCACGCCAGGATTCGAACCAGCCGTCGCTAAATGGCGACAGTGCATCACACTTGAAGCTAGTGTGCTTTGGCGCACAGCCGACTAGACCGAATAAATAGCAGCGAACGGGACGACTCGGCGCCATACTGGAGACTGATATGATGACAATTGAATCAAGGATGGAGTACTCCAGACGTGGTCAAATGAGAGGCTTTAATATTGCCCTGCAAGGCGCAACGATAACCGATTGCGCTGCCCTTCTTGGGCGCCAGTTATGCAGACGGTTATAACACAATCACCTGGCGTAACTATACCAGTGAATACAACAGTGGGGAGGGGCACTAACCACCTCACGGGGGATAATTTCCGGAAGTTCAGGGTAGATACTGTCTTAGGGCGGTAAAGATATGTGCCCTTGCATTCGTTAAATAAATCGTTTTAGGGTGAAGTGGCCAACTCTCTTACTCATGATCGTTCTTTACTTCATCGATAAATCTAGAGGTAAGTGCGAGGATATGTCAGCGATATGAATATATACGGATCCTGGTATACACCTTGACACATATCGGGTGCATGGTGATATCTCCGCGTGATTATAGACAGGCTATATAACTAACTATAGACTGACGGGTGCTCAGTGGGTGATGTGGATATCACACCGGTGGCCTTTACTTTCCAGTACATTGTCTGGTACCCATTATAGTCTGGGACGGCTTGGGAGCCCAAGTCAGTTAAAAAGAAAAAAAGAAAAACCCACCTGGATAAGTATTCTAACACTAACACACGACAGCCCATTACAAATACTGGGACGTGGTTTAAGATAGCAATTGCTATAGCATGGCGCAAACGGGGGTAACAGTTGTTATTGGTGTAACAGAAGGAATTAAGAAGGGAAAATAAAGCAAAGATAACCAAAAGACGTATGGTAAGTTGGTTGGTAAAAGACATTTCATCGTGTCAGACTAATCGTGAAAAACTGGGTGGGGGGGAAGGGGGGGGAAGGAGGGAAGCGGAGGTCTCGGTGCCGAAGTGGTTAAGCTATCTGCCTCGCCATCTGAAGATCGCGGGTTCGTTTCCGGACTGCATCGCTCAGACAGACCAGGAATGCAAGTTTTCTGGAGGGTCTTCGCTGGAGCTAAGGAGTTTGTGCTTTGTGCTATGCTCTCTGCGGGCGGCTTGTCGTTCTACGGAGAGAGACCGGGTGGTGTGGAGTAAAACCCGGTGAAATGAAGTCGACCCTCTCGGCTTCAGTTCTGTAGACTAATCGTGGATAATTAGGATTGATGATTTACCAACTTGCAACAAAAGAATTATGTTTATAATATCGTTTTCACTATTGCATTATGTTGACATAAGAACTATATGTACATATTATGCAATTCAGCTTTAGCATTGTTACAGCAGTGCTAGCCTCTCCCTGGATGCCGCAGCGGACAAGGAGCCACACGGGTCGTACTACGAGAAACTGTGGTCCACGTGCCGCGCGGCCGTCGTTCTGGCTGAGTAGCTTTAGGCAGCCTACTTTTTTTTTCCCCAGCCGCCGCTGTCAATCAGACGCCTTGTCAAGAGAAGAGGGCGGAGCCGAGCAGAAAGATTTCCCTGTGCGTTTGAGCGTGTGGTGTGGCGGCGCTGGGCCAAGTAGTAGCGTGAAGTCCTGAAAACCAGCACACGACCAGTTGTGGAGTATTATCGACTAGAAACGACCGTAAACAACCATGGGTGCGCGGATAACGGCACTTTTCGCCGTTTTATGGACTTTATACATGTTATCAAGTCTCCCAAAGGTAAGCAACATTTCCTGCAAACATTATGGTGTCTTATTCTTATTTATTAATTGAGTTTACGGCTAACTTTACCTGTATTTCTTCTCACCTTTGCCTGTACAGTTCTCCCTGCAAAGCTCACTGCCCTGTTCAACTGTGCTCATTCGTTATGTTACCCTTACCTGTGGGGTTAAACGGTGAGCGACCGATGCCGCAGTGAAGTTCAGGGCTGTCGGGGCAAGTGTGGTTGGCATTACATTGTTCAGGTGCTCGCCAGTTCTGTTTTACACAGCCATTGTACCTTGTGTAAAATTGCTCTTTGTTTAGGTTCGGTTTTTGAAGTTAAGCTGTGCATGCATGTACAGTTGCGTCAGCATGTTGTTATTTAGTTGAGAGGGTCGCAGTCTTCTCCAGGTACCTTCCTAGTTAGACATATATTCTTCTTCTTTCTGTTCCAACCAAACAAGTTAAAAAGTTAGAATTCAAATTGTTATCCAGGTTCATTAATGCATAAGGGCACAAGTTGTGTATCGAATATTGATCAAAGTTGGAAATGTTTCAACGTACACTCGTTTCCTTCAACAATGCATTGCCGTCATTAAGGGGCGGTAGGTTCAAACCTCGAAGCGCTTTCATTTTTTTTGTCCGTTGTGTCTTCTGATCTCTACAGAACTCCTCCATCAATATGAGTGCCCATCAGTACTTGTGATAGACTTATGTTACACATATTATGTGCGTATGACTAAACTAGTGTAAACGATGCGATAATTTCCTTTAAGCTTTGCAATACGCAACTTGTTTCTGTAATATATTGTAAATGTCCAATGTTTGCGAGATATTGCTTCTGATCCCCCAGTAGTCTTCACTGGTATAGCCTAGTCCTTGGAGTTGAGGCTAGAGATGTGTTGGTGCACCGTGTCACACAGCTGTGTATGTATTGATCCAGTCAGCCCATCTTGTCTGACTTCCTTACTGTGATCATCGCGTGCAAACTTTCTCTATTTAGACTGTTGCTCATTTGCTCTCTTGCCTTTTAATCGTCATTATCATGCAGTAGCAACACCTTTGCAGAGAGTAGCTCGTCTTTAGATCTAAGACTAGATCCTCTGCTTTACTAAAAGGGAAAGTATTATCCCATAACCCACACTCTCGTAACTCCTCCCAGCTTATTGTTTGTTTGGTGATCATGTCTCTTGTGGTTTTTAATATCTACTGTAATGTATTTGTCACAAAAGCAGGCTATTCACACACAATCTGTGTGCATTGTACCTCCTACTTATGTTTGGTGTAACTTCAAAGTTCAGCTTATCTGACTGTCTCTGCTTAATTGTGATTTTCTGGGTTTTTTTTAAAAACTGTTTGAAACTTTGCCTTCGTTGCCCTTCTACCCCCCCCCCCCCCTTTTCACCCCAACCTCCTTATTCTGCTTCTATATTCTGTCTCCGATTTCAGCATATTCCATAACCAACTGGCGCCAAGACTATTGTAACCTTGATCATACTTCATGACAGGTTGGAGTTTGCAGCTAGTTGTCTATAGGATGAGTTTGCCGGTCTCTAGCCAACCCTTCTTGGTCGTCTCCTACGACATGCATGGCAGATGACAGCGTTACCATCCTTTGCTTCCTATATTGGTCCTGGTAACACAGGGACATGCCAGGGATCTGTAGCAATTGTATGATACCTTTGTATCATCGCCCATTGAGGAAGGCAGTCTGTGGGATGCAAACTGCTGGTCTAGATTGAATGGGCTGTCTGTCGTGTCTTATCACTGCTTTGCTTTGTGAGTGTGTTGGCTTGTTTGAAATATCTACTTCATGTTTCTATGATGCATTTTAGGGTTGTTCCAGAGCCTGTCTTGCTGGCATGTTTGTGACTTATTTTAGTATGTGTATTAGTACTGTAATGTGTGTACAAGTTTAAATCATGCTAACAGTGAATTGACTACTGTGACTCATTCATATTAACGTTAATTCGTTGTCTATGCTACTCATTTTCTCTGTTTGACCTTTTGTTGCCTCTACTATACCTTAATTCCTGCTCCCACTTGTTGCTAATGTCGCTTATGTTAGCTTGGTACTTGCTGTAGTCACTGCACATGGGTATCTGCTTAAGTGCTGCAGTCTCCTGCCGTAGATCGCGCCAATAGAATCCCAACACAGTGCACAAACCCTGCAGCAGAGACCAGGGTGCAACTGTGTCTACTAGAATCGCACATCCTTTAGCTGTGTTCTTGAGGGTTGCTTTTCTTATCTTGAAATGTGCCTGGGCAGCGGGAAATGTTGTCTGTTCTTTTCAGTTTTCTCTACCGCTGGATTTTTATCCTGCGCAAAGTGCACACTGGTATCTTCCGAGTTTTTAGCCCTTGTCTGAGAAGAATAAAAGCACGATTTATTACACCTAAATCAGGAGGGATCATCACTTTTCTCATGTCATAAAAACCATGGTCCAAACTGTAAAACGAACCAGAGGAGTCCGTTGTATTGTTCTCTAACAGACCAGACATACTTTTCCAACACACAAGAAATATTGATTATCACATCAACAGGTTGCAGACAATCTTGAGAAGTGTCTCCTGTTTATGAGACGTTCTTTGTGCATTTGTGAGTTGTTTAACTCGCAATGTATGTCATACTGTGTTGTTTTGTCAGTAGTCTATTTCTAAGCAGCTATAACTTCTCTAAAACTTCGACCTAAGCACCCATCTAGTGGAACCAGCCGTCTAGATCCAATCTTCTACTAAATTATGAATGAACGTACTCTCGAAAACAGTACTTTGGACGGTCGCCGGCTTGTGATTCACGGAGAAAAACGTCAAATGTCACAGGAACTGGGTCTAAAAGTACTGGTTGCCAGTAGACAAAACTACTGAAGAGGAGAGTAACATTTTCAACATGTCTATTTAAGGAGGCCCATTTGGCATCGGGCAAACTGATACCCTGGCTACAGGATTGCTACAGGGGGACAGTGGGTGGTCATTAAGTACTATGTAATATTTACCACTGGTTGGTTTTCCAGCTCGATATAGGTTAATTAACAAAAAAAAACAAAAAAAAAAACTACCGTGAGAGCCTTATCTCTGAAATATGAAAGCGGCTGGAAGAACGTTTTATCTCTTGTTGGTTTCTGTAGTTGCTTCTTGTAGACTCGTTTGCTATCACTATTATGTTGGTTCCCGTTCGTTTTGGGCCCAGAGTATACTTCTGTGGGCTCAATTATTTGCTATTATTTAAACCCTTACGTGGTTAACTTATGTTTCCGCTCTGTTCCATTTACCTTTACCAAGTTAAAGAAGATATAAATGTATAAATGAATCATTTGTTTACATATGTTGCTAATACTTTGTATTCTTTTCTCTATTTATTCCCTCTCTCCCCATGCAAATGGCTGCCCGGAACGGCGACTGGCACATCTGACTTGGTTGGTTGAAACTGCTGCTGGACTTGACTTGACGCCTCTGGATTTATTACTCGTGACACTTGTCAATGGTGGCTACGTGTTGTGGCTGTATCGTATCAACACCATAATCTCTGTGCCTGATTGGCTGTATCAATATGTCTAAACACGGCCAATCGTGGATACTGTGGACTTATTATAACGGACATTGTGCTCTGTCCTCCTAAAACGGCATTGGCATTGCCCAAATAACTCGTTTCAACGTTCCTCCATTCAGGCCGAATCATCAGGGATGTTTGAGCTTCAAGTTAGATCCTTTCGAAATGACCTTGGACTGACCAGTAACGGAACGTGCTGTAACGGTTATCGCCAGAATGGTATCTGTTCAGCCCCCTGTCGGACTTTCTTTAAAGTGTGCCTAGCTCATTACCAAGCGGATATTGCAGTCAACCCACATCCAAGATGCACCTTTGCCAACTATACATCACCCGTTCTCGGAGACAACTCCATGGACTTTTCAATTTTATCTGGTCTGCCGGTTCAGGGATCACGACAGAACACCTTCTACTTCCCAGTGAAAGAGTTCCAATGGCCGGTAAGTTGATTATTCCTTCTTAGGAATGATTGTAGTTTAAGTAGTCTCACTTGGGGCACATAGCAAGTATTACCCATGTTTCTATTTCTTTTGGATTATATGCTCCCGTGTGTGTGGACGCCAGGTAACGTTTGTGGAATTCATTAATGTGGATATTCAAACTGGATTACAACATCGCTTGTGTGTAAGTATGTATACTTTAATGGGTGCACTGTTTGCATAAATATTTATAAATATTACATGATTCAAGGAAGTCAGTCGTGCATGTAGTGAAAGTTCCCTCAGTTTATATATGGTAAGCAGAGCGAATATTAAAACCGCTTTATCTTGTGAACACTTGCTTCACTCTGTTATTTAACTTGTTCATTCTGTCGTGGAACTGCTGACTTTTCAAATGAACTGTTCATTCTTTTGTTCTTCTGGTGAAGAATCCATTGAACTGTTTTTTTCTGCTATTGAACGGTGGGCTCTTCCTTTAACTGCTGCTTTTTTCCATTAATCCTGATTCTTCCTTGAACATCTGATTTTTCTGTTGAACTGTCTCTTCTTGTTCTCGATATGTTCATTCTGTCATTTCTTGCTGTTAATTCCTCACCTCACCTCCATCTTTCTGCATATATTTGATTGTTCTGTCTCATGGTAACATATTATACAGTATTTCCAACGATAGTGAAACACTAGTATGCATTTAATCGGTGTACCGTTAATTCACATATAGTTTAATAACGTATTGTTTATGCACTTTACTGGTATATACTTTACATATAATAAAAAATAAATACTACTAAATATGCAGATTATATTAATCATTCACACTAGAGCAGGGAAAAGGGGTTGACCTCAAAATTATCATCATGTGCTGGCTGTGCAATTTACGTAGGCGTTAATGCATTTCCACAGACCTTGGTCTCATGTGTCCTTGATCAAGTTTGTTGCCATCCCTTCATGTCACCGTCACATTCCATTCAGCATCTCTCGGTCTGCCCTGGCCTCTCCTACCGCTATTTCCAATCGTCAGTGTGTTTTCCAATGCCTCACGTATCATTACATAATCACACAACACCGTTGTCTCTTTCTTATATGTGTATATGTGTTCTACTATCACTAGCCCTTTCCAGACACATCTTGTTGCTTACTCCAGCAGCCCAAAGTATTCACAACATTCGTACAGAAACCACATCTCCGTTGCCTCCACACACTTTTGAATCTATTCTTTCACGTTTCGTGATTCATTGTCATACATATTTAAAATACAAAGCCAGTCCTCTCTTTCTGACATTCAATGAAAGTGACATCGAATACGATACCTATAGTTTTCTTAAATGTAGCCGTTGCTTTGCCTATTATGCTTGTAATCTCTGTCAGGCATCTTCCATCTGGTAGTTGTAATAGGCAGATCCATTGTATAGTTAAGAGCAAGATCAAATAGACCAACGTAGCAGTTTATAATATGGTTAAGATCAGTTACGTATTTACAATTCAACACACACACGCACACACAAGAGCACATGTGACCACATCTACAGTCTACCTTTGCTTCAATTTCCACTTTCCCCTTCATTAAATTATTATTTCTGTGTGTGGCTGTGTGTGTTGGCAAGGAGGATTCATATTTTTGTTCGACGTTCTTTCTTCTGTGAATCCGTTAGGTGCACATGTATATGGAAAGCAGGCCGGATATTAAACGGCTGTGGCTGTTTCAAACATTTGTTTATCTCGTTTATTGAACTTGTTCATTCTACTATTAAACTGCTGACTCCACCATTGGACTGTTCTGTTATCCAACCGCCAGTTGGAAATGTCTTATTCACATAGGTGTTTTACTCTTTCATTCTTGGGTTCCAATTAAAGAAAACAAAGACAGAAAGAAAACACTATAGTTTAGCCCGTGTGTCACGTAGCCTTGTGTGATTCTACAAATAATGCAACCGTTTCGTGGCCGTGCCAATTTTGCCTGCTCCCCAAGTTTAAATTCCCTTTCGCTACCGCTGTAGCAGTGACTAAAGTGAAACGACAAGTTTGTTTAGTGTTTTCTTCTCCACAGCATTGTGATTCTAAAACAAATTTGTTAGTGTTTCATGGCATCTTTCTCCAAGTTATCCTTCCTGCATCTCCGTGGTTCAGCCCACCGCACACGCATAAAAGATGCAAGCTTTTGTCGGCTTCGCTTCAACAGCCGTTTGAACCCACCGGTAGCAACGTTGAACCGTTCGTACACACACACAAAAACTTAAAGAAACTTTTTTTTTTTAAAATGGGAGGTTGGGGTGAGAGGGGTCTGGTAGGAGTACGGGAGGGACGGAGAGTAACCCGTGGCTTGAGGTCACGAGGAGGTGAGCAGAATGGCGATGTGTAAGGAGGTTAAACTGGGATAAGAGTATATATTTGTAACATGGTTTCTGTAAGGATGGGTTAATGCGGCCATATAATGACTGGAATACCTACCTGTGTGCAGCCAGATTGTTCCTGTATTTATGTGCTCTCTCTCTCTCTCTCTCTCTCTCTCTCTCTCTCTCTCTCTCTCTCTCTCTCTCTCTCTCTCTCTCGTCCCCTCTAGCTGTCTGTCTTCTCTCTCTCCTCTTTCTCTCTCTTCTCTTCTCTCTCTTCTCTTTCTCTCTCTGACCTCTTTCTCTCTCTGACCTCTTTCTCTCTCTCTCCTCATTCTCTCTCTCCTTTTCTCTCTCTCACCTCTTTCTCTCTCTCCTCCTTCACTCTCTCCTCTTTCGCTCTCTCTCTCCTCTTTCTCTCTCTCCTCTTTCTCTCCCTCCTTTTCTCTCTCTCCCCTCCTTCACTCTCTCCTCTTTCGCTCTCTCTCCTCTTTCTCTCTCTGCTCTTTCTCTTTCTCTCGTCTTTCTCTTTCTCTTTCTTTTTCTCTCTCTCCTCTTTCTCTCTCCTCTTTCTCTCTCTCCTCTTTCTCTCTCTCTCCTCTTTCTGTCTCCTCTTTCACTCTCTCCTCTTTCACTCTCTCCTCTTTCACTCTCTTTTTTTATCTTTCCTCTTTTTCTCTCTCTCCTCTTTTTCTCTCTCTCCTCTTTTTCTCTCTCTCCTCTCTTTGTTTCTCCTCTTTCTTTCTCTCCTCTCTTTGTTTCTCCTCTTTCTCTCCTCGGTAGCTCCTCTTTCTCTCTGTCTCTCTCCTCTCTCTCTCCTCTTTCTCTCTCACGCTTTCTCTTTATCTCCGTCTCTCCTCTTTCTCTCATTCTCCTTCCCTCTCTCTCACCTTTCTGATTCACCTAGCTTATTTGAAAGAAGAAAAACAATTCAGAGGAACATCTCTACCCCTTGAACTACCCAGAAACTATATAACGTGGCTAAGGTCAAGGCTATTGTAATCTGTTCTTATCACGCTCCTCCTCCAGGCCAATCGCCTCACCCCTCGGTGCCTGGAGAACTTAACGCTTAAGTCAGTGCTAACTGGGCTGCTTTTGCTTCAGCCTAGCTTTGGGCTCAGCTAGACGACCAGGAAGACGGAGGTGATGAAGACGTAAACATGGATAGAAGTAGTGGGGGAAACAAAGTGACCCTCACCTTCCTTTCCCTGAGTTCTTCCAACTTTTGATGATCATCAGTCGTGTGCCATCCCGCGCTTAAAACGCCTTCACCCGTTCTTTAAACCATCCTTTTCTCTCTGTCATGTAGAATGATGGAGCAGCGAAATGGATTTCACTTAGGGAAAGGGGAGTTGGGGGAAGCTTTTTTTCTTCTTTTTTTTTTCCACCTAATTTTGTTGCCTAATGGGAAACAGAAGGTTTATCAGCGCCTAGGCTCTCGGTTATAGCGAGGCCGTGTGTGAGGGAGGGTGTGTGCGCACGTGTCGGCCACAGACGCTCAGATTTTTTTTGGGTTTTAAATTGCTCTCTTTCTAAGTCTGTTCTTTCCCCCTCTGCTACGTCACTGCTCAGGTAAGCAGAAGCTATTTTAGGAAATCATGTGATTTGATAGGGTGGAACCAGAGAGTGAAAAGGGAGATATGTGTACAAGTAGCTTTGTTTTTCTTTTCTTGTATGTGTGTGTGTGTTTAACAAACGGCATAGTGGGTACTGTTAACTGTTGGTTGTATGCAGTGAAAGTACATTTGTAAGGTTCAGGGATAAGTGTGTGTGTGGGGGGGGGGGGGGTGTGTTTCCACACCAAGCTTTTGCTTATTCTAGTCTCATGTTGACAGTCGCGACAGAACGAGCTCATTCTTGCCCACTGAAGTTCATTTACTATATCATGCTTTTATCCTGACTATATTATGCTTTTATCCTGACTATATTATGCTTTTATCCTAACTTTATTATGCTTTTATTATTTACTGTAGTATATTATCATTTGCTATATTTTGCTTTTATCGTGTACTTTATTGCTCTTTTATCCATACACTACATTTCATGCGCACACTTACTATATTATGATAGTATCATCACTTTATTACGCTTTTATCATGACGATGTTTCCAGTTGGGAGGTCGTGGTGGGGCAGTGGCTAGCACGCTAGCCCCCCGGCACTGTGGTCGCGTGTTCCACTTCCATTCGATGCGGTGATTTGTTGAACTTTGCCTGGGCTTCAAGGTCGACTCAGCTTAAATGGGTACCAGGACATGTTATAGAAATAAAGGCTGCCAGATTGATATTTATGAAACCACCCGTCGAGCACCGGTTGCTCTATAACAATGTGAAGCCGGCACCGTGTATCCACCACGCCTGACTAGGTGGGGACGGGTCCGTCTCTGTACTTGTTATATTATACTTTAGACTCTAAATAACGCTTGTATTCTTACTATATTATACTTGTATTTTAAACAAACACAAATACGAAATGCCAATATTTTACACGAACATGGGCTGGCTGTAGTCAAGGTGACATATAATATAATTATATATATATATATATATATATATATATATATATATATATATATATATATATATATATATATATCTCGACAGGACACATATTGGTAAAACCAAACGAATCACAGTATGTCTGTGTTGTACTGAATTGTTGTATGGTTGCATTCTAATATGCCTCTGGGTAGATGCGACGTTCTAGTGTCGTTCTTCCCCCCCCCCCCCCCCCAAAATGGTTTCTCAGCTTCTGAAACGAGAGGGGGGGGGGGGTCACGCATAATCCCATAGAGATGGTACCTTTGTACCAGGTCAGAAAGGAAACTCTTTACATGCACCTCATTCCATTAGACGCAAGCCGTTTTCCTGGTGTCTTCTCTATCCGTAAAACTACGGTAAGTATTTTACTCCTATCACCGTAACACTGACTGGTATTTTATAAAAGCCATACGTTACGTAACACTGACAAATGTATACAGGTGCGGATAGTAAAACCGTTTTTACCCACTGCGCACACACAGGTGTCAAACAGTTGAATATTCATCCGCTCACCTTCACATTGATCCTTCGCCACTTTAGCTTCCCTGTCGTTTGGTGCCAGCGCTGGGTAGTCTAGTTGTTATTGGAGTAAATATGTGATACGGATGACGAAACCAATAAAGTACCTGGGCACTCTGTAGTATAAGATGAATACAAACTCCGGAAATGAAAGCAAATGCACCTGTACATATGCATGGCCATGTTGTAAGACAGTATTAAAACAATGGCAAATATGAACTGGTCTACAAAGGGCTTGGCATGTGAGTTTGTGGGCCTAAACTCTACTTGGAAATGTTAAGGAAGAGGAAGAAGATGATGATGATGATGATGATAAAAACTGATGGCTAATGTGTTGTACCACTACATGATTCCAACAAAACAGCGGGCGAGAAGTCCACAAAAATAACAGTACGGCTGTTGAGCATCCAGCAGCAATTAGAGAGTAACTGAGATGGTGGCTGCCGTCTGAGCGAGGAAACGTCCTATCTTTGAATCTGAAACATGGCTGGTCCAGGTGAAGAAAAGGAAGGTCAACATTCAAAAGTACCAGGGGTAGAAGTGAGAACGTAGCAGGTGTTGTGTTGTGGTGTCTGCCAGTGTGGGAGTCGGGGAATGGTCGCATCCCAGCTACAAAGACTGGCATGCGGGGAAGGTGAAGGCGAGAGCGGAACATTCGGAGAGGGGTGAGATAAAAACACAAGAAAGTGCCTCTTATGAGGTTGAACGGGGTAGGGGTAACAGGGAAATGACCATTCGACCTAATCTAGTTGAGGCGATGTTGAACTTGTAGTCAGAATGGTTTTTACGGGCGATTTCGGTAAGATCAGATCCCTCTCTCTCTCTCTCTCCCCCTCTCTCTCTCTCTCCCCCCTCTCTCTCTCTCTATCTCGCTCTCTCTCTCTCTCTCTCTCTCTCACGCGCGCGCGCGTACACACGCGCTCTCTTCCCTCCTTCTCTCGCCTCACCCTTCCCTGTTTTCTTTGTCCATGCTGCTTCTCCTAAGACTTCATATGAGTCTGCAGACTTTTCTTTCATTCAGGCACACAATGTTACTTATGTATGTAGACGTAGGACCAAATCTTTGCATCCATGGACACATACGTTTATAGTTTCTAATACCTGTTAGTTGTTACAGGTGATGGTCATGCGAATGAGTTCTATTCCAAGATCTATTAACCGTACGAAATAATATCTTTGAACCTTTTCTAAAACTTTCGATGATGTTGTCTTTACATATCTCTCTCTCTCTCTCTCTCTCTCTCTCTCTCTCTCTCTCTCTCTCTCTCTCTCTCTCTCTCTCTCTCTCTCCTCTCTTTCTCTACACGTTGGGCCGCCCGACTGCCTGTCTATATGTCAGTATATGCCCGTTGTCCGCAAGTTTGGCACCGCACTCACGTATATCTGTTAGTTAAGTCTGTTTATCTAGCGTTATCACTCAGCTACACATGCGTTATAATTCCCCCGTTATTTTTCTGGAATTACACACGTCAAGTGGTGACACGTTGTCACGCCTGTCACACACATCTATTAACTGTTCATCGCTGTGTGCAACGAGTACTCACTCTCAAGAGTCCGCACTGTTCTTGAAGGGTCACGCTGTCCTCCCGAACCCTGTTTAAAAACCAAAACAAAACAATCGAACGTTGCGGATTTCAAGCTGTCTCCTAAGGCAGTATATATTTTTTTTTAAAACGGAAAACGGTATTTCTACATGCACCAACAATATAGGAAGACAAAAATATACGTGCATTTTAAGGTAAACGAATAGAAAGAACAGAAAAGACATGCTACTAACTGGCAACAAATTGCATAATACTGACCGGGGAAGACTGATAAGTGATGACAGTTGTTACATATTAGGCATTATCAAAGGGAGGCGGCAACGGAGACTGCAACTGAGTAACGGTAATGGAGGCTTGAGATTAAAAACTGCTGCTCCACTATCCTTGTTACCTCCTAGAGATCAAGGCTTTGGAATAGGTCGAGGTTACTTATGGACGCCAATGTGGAAAAACAAATGGCAGTCATTGTTGTGTGGGACATAAATGTTTTAGGGGGACTTGCACATTTTCTCATCCAAACAGCAGTCTCATAGCCACGTTTACACCTGGATTTTTTTTTCGGGATGATTCTACTGGTTTCACTCCAGCTAGTTTCGCGTAGCATCGATCAAAGGTACCTCTAAAAAGTTTTCTAGACACGCCTTTCTATAATATTTTTGTTCCCTATATCATCTTCTGTATGCCTGTTAAACTACATATCTCTCAACGATGAATGGTAAGACATGTCTGCGTGCCATGTTCTTAAACGGTTATAAAATACTAAATAGCAGATGACAGGTCAGCGTTACAAGAATGCAGCAGTTAAAAAATAGGACGTTACGTGATAAGACTTAATTAGCAAACAAACAACAACTACAAAACACACATACACATACCATACATAAAACAGTCGGAACGGACACTAAAGTAAACACGTTAAGGTTTTATTTTTTTAATGTTGCATATCCCTTACAGGACGTTGCAGTCAACACCAGCATTTTTCAGCTGCTGTTGATGTACTAGGCAAGATTACACTCAGTAGTTTGTCATTGCTTTCTGAGCGACCGGCTCACATACCCTCGTAAGTTACCAGCGCGGCGCGAACCGCTGCCGATTCTCGCGCAGCT
Source organism: Cepaea nemoralis (assembly GCA_014155875.1). NCBI lineage: Eukaryota > Metazoa > Mollusca > Gastropoda > Stylommatophora > Helicidae > Cepaea > Cepaea nemoralis. The sequence continues at coordinate 125,141 of JACEFZ010001620.1, read as the reverse complement.
GTGTTACTCACGAGAATATACGGAATTACGGAGAAAGACGTTGACGCCTACGCCAGGGAGACCGGCGGCTATAATAATATTATTCAATATAATCTTAAGAAATAGAAGTAAGCAAACAGAATAACACATAGTACTTTTATTTCCACTTTTATTTATTTATTTTTACTTGTATAGTTGTATATACTTGTATCTTTCTCTCTCTCTCTCTCTCTCTCTCTCTCTCTCTCTCTCTCTCTCTCTCTCTCTCTCTCTCTCTAATTTCTTTCACCTCCCTCCATCCTCCTCTCTCTCCTCTCTCTCTCCTCTCTCTCTCTCCCTCCATCCTCCTCTCTCCTCTCTCTCTCCTCTCTCTCTCTCTCTCTCTCTCTCTCTCTCTCTCTCTCTCTCTCTCGCAAGTATTGATTCATCGCACATATGCAAACAAAACCACCAATAAAAAGACGCGATACGTCCACATACCTATTCCCATTTCGCCCATTCACTTACATGAACATATCCTCCCCAAAAAGTTCCCTGATTCCCAGTTATAAAAATGTTGACCGTAGAACATCTGTCGCAAACACATCGATACTGTGTCCACAACTGAAACTCGGTCGCCATTGTCTGGTAGCTTTTTGTGTCTATCTCGCGTATAGAACAGGCAGACGCGCGCGCACATAAGCACACATAGACATGCTATCATCCTGACGTGTCTGGTAGTATTTGGGCGCTAGAGGTTACGTGACTTCCCCATCTATTGGCGCGTTGATTGACCTTCATTCATAAGCGGATTAGTATGTCCGCGGTTTTGTAACTTGCCGCCCAGACTCGCCGTTTGCGAGGATTTAGTCCACATTGTTGGCGCCACTGCATTAAAATCATAGAAAATTGCGTTCACTCAATGGAATTTATATAAACGGGGCAGACGTACACGCTAAATGAGATAGATAACTACAGAGCTGGTTATGACTGGCAACAGCAGAACAGACGCGGTTGTGTATTCATGTATAGTTAGAGAGCAGTTATCGTGTAACTGCTGGTTATGAATTGAACAGTGGGCAATATTTACTTATAACGCACATCATCTAGGCTTGTTTGCGTGAATTTACTCTAAATAGTTTACCTGTGTTGACCGTATTTTCCTTTGCAGATTATAAAAAAAAGATCAACGTAACAGATCCATTTTTATGCCCAGGGGCGTGTTGGGTATATGGTGCTAAATATATATTTTTATAGACCCATCTTCACTAGATGGGTGATGTGATCATTATCACACATCGGCCACCTTTACTTTCCAGGCCATTTCCTGATATCCATTTTAAGCTGAAAGCTCAGGTCAGTTATTAAAAATATTCCCATTTCGATGGAGAATGGAACACTTGACCATGTTGCTGGTAGGGAAACGTGCTAGCCACTGGACTCACGAAGCTTCCAGCGTCAGTTACACACATGTGATTGGCCTCACACTGGCTCAATGACAATAACCACTGTCATTGTAGGGTTTTCTGGTATATTGTCCAGAGTTACAGGAGATCCTTTGCCTGATACTAGTATCTCGAGGTTTTTCATTTCCAGTTAATACCAGAACATGGTTCTCAACCGGTGGGGAATCTCCTCCCCCCCCCCCTTTCCCCCAGGGGGGAATTTTAGGGTTTCTGGGGGGGGGGGGATTAAGATTATTTCAAGATCGCGTTAATAGAAGAACAGATTACTTGATATTGTTTTTTCCTCCATACTTTACGGTTTTGTACTTCTCGCTCTTCTGAAATTCGTTTTATAGCCAAAGTAGACCCGCAAATCACGTTTTATGTAGACGTCTAGACTTGTTGTAGTGTGTGTTATTAAATTTAGCTTCCATTTTTATGTATACTGTGTAAGGGGGGGGGGGGGGTGATTTATAGGGAGGAAATACGAAAGGGCGGGGGGTGATATGTAGAACATATGGTGAAGGAGTGCATGGACCAAAAAAGATTGAGAACCACTGTACTAGAACAGTCTAAAAATAAAAGCTTGTCGACCCCCATAGCTGTACTGGTGGGCATGAGATTCTGCCACTGTTGGGAATCGAATACAGACCACCATCTTTCAAGTAGCCACAGTGACCAACCATTGTCCCACCGCGACTATTAATACATTATGAGACTGTTTTTTTCTTTACTAACGTGTTTATTTCTTCTCAACCGCAGGGTGACTTTTCTCTCATAATTGAAGCATGGCATGACACCACATTGGATAGTCCTAAACAAGGTAAGAACAGCAGTTCTGTGTTCCGTTTTCGTTCCTAACTCATTCTGCAATAGACATCTCACCACATGTTTATTGGCCACTCTTAAAGTTTGTTGTATGGCCTTTTACAGAACGCCGCAGTCAACATCAGTAGTTTGTTAATGTTATGATTGATTATGCAAGTCTACAATGAGTAGTTTACCATTGCTTCTGAACGACCGACGCACATCCGCACATACTATTGTGTAGGAATCAGCGCCAGGCGGTCTTTAGCCACTCTACGCACTTTCTATTCTTGTTAGCTCTCTTTGTACCATCAAGAATTGTTACACTAAACTCGTATATTTCTGTTATTGCTTTAACATCATCTGCCTGCAGTATTATGTTAAGTCCCTCACATTCATAATCAACGTTAAAGTAACTTCTTAAGTTAGGAAGAGTTATAGCTACAACTGCCTGAAATATAAGAGTTCCCATTTTTAGCATAAATGTGTGTTTTGACTGTAATACCCTGAATGTTGCCTTCATCTATGACCCTTTACAAGCTAAGGCTCCCAGTTCAACAGGTGCACCTCTGCTGCACATGCTACCTCTTTTACTGCAGCATCGTTTTTGTCGTAAACACGCACAGAGGCAGGCAAAGGGCATCCGCATGACGCCAGGCCGACATTGCTCTCATTTTTGTGAGCATCAAAGCCATTTGGTAGATACCATTTCCGCTCGGCTTTATCCTTGGATTATTTTATTTGAATGTTCTCTGCTGGCTGCCTGCCTCTCCATCAGGCGCGTGGAGAAAAGATAGAGCGGTCCTGATACAGCAGCCTTCTTATAGCCACAGCAGACTTCACTGCTTTTATGAAGCCAGAAGCAAAGCAGTCAAGTGTTGTGCATATGCCGTTTCTGAAATACTTAGTCTATAATAACCTTACGCCCAGGTGGACGCATTTAATATGTTTATAATGCTTTGCTATTGAAGTTTTCACACCGCTGATTTCAAACCTTACTGTAAATATCAAATCATTTGCCTTTCTATAAAGTTCAACATTGTGTAGGCTTTCTTAGCTCTTCATCAAATGCAGGACTCTGCGCCAATTCGTGAGACTATGTCAGTGGTGGGTCGATTGTATTATATTAATCCAGTGTTAATGTCTTGGAATTTTAATGTTCTTCGTCTCCTCCTCTTTCTCCTCCTCCTCCTTCTCCTCCTTCTCCTCCTTCTTCCTCTTCAGCAATCCACCTTCACTATGCCTCTATTCCGGCAGGGGTCACGAACAGGAAGGTTTACTTTGGGTCTTCACAGGTCCACTCCCCTAGAGTTTGACTCGAAGGGTCGATCCCGTGGGCCATATTCGCCCCCCCCCCTCTCATCTTCTCCCCTCCCTCTCATCTTCTCCCCTCCCTCTCATCTTCCCCCTCCTCTGTGTGTGTGTTTGTGCCTGCGTGTGCGTGCGTGCGAGCGCGTGTGCGTGCGCGCTGAAGTCAGGGCAGTTTTGCTTGACATGCTCCTGGGTAGTGTTTCAATGTCACCATCCGACTGTACTGGTGACATTTGGTTTACCCCCCTTCTGTCTTTGGCGTCTTCATGTCTGCCAGTGTCTTCGTCTGCCAATGCCTTCATGTCGGCCAGTACTTCCGTAGCTGATGATACTCACTTTGTGTTAGATAACGTGCTCATGTAAGATAGTTGTTTCGTGTTATATATTCCCTCTTTCATGTTAGATAACCTCTCCATGTCGTATAGCTCATGCATATCATATACTCCCTACATGTCACATAGCCTTCCAATCTTACATAGCCTTCCCATATCACATAACTCCCTTCATGCCATATTCATATAGAAAACCTTTCCGTGTCTTGCCTTCCCTACCATCTTATTTGTGTCCTTGTTTTCTTAACCTCAGTATACTTTCAGCCATGCTGCAGTTTGCTTATCGTGACAGGAAATGTACATATGCTGTTATTAAACGGTTGATTTCATATCTCTTTTTCTTTCTCTCGATCTCTTTCTCACTATCACGCCCTATCTGTCCACCACTCTTATTCTCTTCCCATCTCTATCTCTCTCTCCCTCTTTCACCTTTCAGTGTCTTGATTGTCCGACCCTCATCCTTTGCTTGTATGTTTAGCCATGGAACCATGCTGGCTCTAGCCCCCTCCAGCTGTGCCCCGGGAAGTCCTGGCACGTGCAACAACAGCTTAGCCAGTTGAAGTCACTGTTGGACATTCAAAGCACACCGGACCTAACTACTCATCTTAATCATGCACAACTCTGCTTATGCGCTGCCAAACTTGAGAGCAAATGTTTGGTTAGATCTCCGTCTTCTAACTATCTGAACTACTCACAGCAAGCACTTAATAATCCTTTCCCTGGCCCACGCTTGACCGACCGCCCTGTGCGATACACCTGTATTAAGTCGCACGACCGTTCCATTTGAAGGTCACTAATGGCACTTGTATGTCTGTCTACTTGGAATCTTAACAACTACGCTGGTCAGCTGGTACTTTGTTTTATTTCCTTCCTATCAGGAGTTCTGTGTAAACTGCCCTTTGGCTTCGTCGAAAACCCGCGGTATGTGGATGAAAGGAGATGGATGCTAGAAAATTATTTCCCCTGAGTAGACAGGAAGTCGAGTGCGCCAGCTATGTACCTTGGAAACTTCTTTTCCTTTCATTAGTAGAACGTTTACGGGCATATAGGCCTATATATATATATATATATATATATATATATATATATATATATATATATATATATATATATATATATATATATTAGTAAGGATGTTTAGTAAAATAGATTTGTTAGGTCTAAGAATGTCCAAATGGGGCCAAATTATTCTCGCAAATGGCAGTTCATTGGCACACATCTTTCTATTCTTAATTTACGTTTAAATTTCTTATCTAATTTTAACTGTTATTTTATATACGCGAAGTACAACATGACCCACGAACGTATTACGTAAAATGTAACGCCACAAAAAGAACAAATGGGGCTAGGAAATATGATTGTTAGTAAGAACCTTGACCCGACAATAAAGTTCTTTAATGCCTCTGTAGTTGCTGGGCGTACAGATCTTTTAATTATTCTCAGTAAGAAACATTTCTCTAGCTGTTGAAACTAGAGCACGTACTGCGGAACTGACTGCTTCTAAACAAGACATAGGGAATTCCGTGTACTGTGTTATCTACACACACAATCTGACATCCACAGGCGGCTGGCCGTTCCCATAGTTTTATTGACGTATTGGTTCTGTTGTAAAAGCTCAGGTACACACCGGGCCAGTGATAGGGCTTGTGCTACGTGAACTTTCTGCCTTTTGTCTACCACCAGATGCCAGACTTCTAAGGCATAAACAGTTTCAGTCCAGCGTACTGCTTCCAGCCTGAAAGAAATAGTGAACTAATCTCATTAGTTTGCCATTTTTAACAACCGCTGCTCCAATTACAGGTCACCACTAGAATATGACAGGATTTCTGCATAACTGTCATAAACAGTCATTTACTGCCTATATAGTACATTCCGGTGTTTGGGGATGGTCTTGGGCTTGAGGAATTAAGACTGCCTGGCTAGTACAGTCGCCGCGAACTGCGAAGATTAGGATTTTCTGCATATTACATTTAATTCCATCTTACTTGTGAGGGAAATAAACATTCGATGAGCCACTTGAGGTCATTCAAACAGAAACTATCCAGACATAAACACTTGAATACTTGTCTAATTCTCTTCTATACCTGCTAGGAGTGCGGATCAATACCTGTAAATGAATTTTTCTAATTTAGCAGCAGATCTTACCATTTCGGCGTATGTTACTTTATTATGGCAAAATAAGACAAGGAGAAAATAAAGGAGTGTAAAGCCTTTACATGTACTGAGAATATGAGATGTGGAGACCATTTCCATTGCTCACTGCCTTTCCTTCCCAGAAAATTGCTATACAATCCTGAAAATTGTCTAAATTCCCACTCCATGAGGCCAGGTCGACCCAATGGGTGTGCTCATATACAACAATAATTACAACCTTAGAGTATTCGTGAACATGCGTATATGCTTGGAGGTTTGTTTGCATATTTTTTCAACATTTTTACTTGCAGTAAATTAACAAACTAACAATGCTATCACCAAAAGCATTGTCCAGAATAGCCGAGAAAGCCTGCCTATCATTATCATGCAAGGCAACGCCCTGAACCGATTATCATAATATCCCATTAAATTAGTTTATTGGAAATCTGCTTGGCGACCTTCGTCCACCAGCAGTCACACATGACCGAGGTCAGACGGACTATGGCTGGGAACTAGGCCACATTTGTCCACTTCGTCCGAGTTCGGCCACCTGTTCCTCTTGTCCATTGATTTCGCACCCCACTAGCCATTGTGTTTCATTGACCCTCACCCGTTCCGGCTGCCCCTCTCCCCCGGTCTTTTGTGGCTGTCTGCCATTATTTGGAGGCTTCACCAAATGTCGTGGTCTGACTCCGGCGGGGCGTCTCCTGTTACCCTCAAGTAGCGCCGACATGCAAATTATTCCGCTGGTTCCCACGACTTCCGTCTCAAAACATTATCAACACACTTGATAGAAGAAATATAGGAGGTCAGCGTGGCCGAATAAACAAGAGAGCTCGCTCTTAAACTTCCATTGTGCTGATGCCGAGGTAGCGGGTTCAACCCCTATGCCGGTCAGTTGGACTAAAATGTTAACTTCTCGACCTTGACTTTGGGAAGTAAATTACAAGTACCTCAGATGTCGAGGGAAACTGATAATAGGGAAAGCTAATCCACACGCAAAAATCAGCCCTGTGCACTAGCAGTAACATTGTATGGACTACGTTTGAGTTCAAAACTAGTGACCGCTGAAAAAAAAAAAAATAGAAGAAACACACAGCAGAGAGTGGGCTGATTTATAAGAACATCATCGTTCATAACGGACTACTGCGGCCAAGCTTCCAACACACGAAACAAACAGCAAAGACAACAGGACAACAAAATACACATTCAAAGACATAGGTTTTTGTTCTGTTTGCTTTGTAAGGGCCTATCTTCATTGCATATAGTTACCCCATATCCACTTATTGACCACAGAGAGAATCATAACATAGTACATGAACTCTTTAGGACCAGCCAAGGTCAATGTGGGTGTGTTCAGAAAACCGCGAATACAATTAAATTTGTAATATGTTGTCTGTTTTAGAGATGCAGACAAACACAACCAGAAAGTCGCACCCCCCCCCCCCCCCCAACCCCACACACACACACACAATTACATTATACAATTACTCCTACCCCGTTCAATCTCAGAAAAGAAGTTATATTAGGGTCCATCTGTGGCTCAGATTAATAATCCTGCTACTGAGTCAGCCACAAATACGATATCTTATAACACCTTGGCCTAATATACACTATATATTACCTGACTGCGTTAGGCTTACTTGTACTAACAAAGAAGGTGTCAGAAACAGGTGAGAAAAGTGCACTTGTCTGCCGCTACCACTACACCACAGGGAGCCTGACTATTGGCTTCAGCTGAGGGTATCACGGTTGTGTTATCTCTAGCTTGTCCTCGCTACCCGCCCCATCATAAAGTATGTTTTTCATCTCTGGTTTCGCTGCTCCCTGTACTGTCATAAATATTTGCTAGAAGAAATGAAGTATATAAAAAATAGAGATAAAGGTTTATAGGGCACAGGAAGGAAACAGTGTAAACAGTACATCGTGAGTGTAGGTACAACTTACAGTACAGCGTGAGTGTAGGTACAACTTTTAGTGCTCGCATTGTCTGTCCGTGAGTGAGGCAAAAAGAGATAGAATGTGTACTCCCCAAAAAAATTCTTTTAATAAAAGAAATAGTATCGATAGAACCCGGGAAGGTTAACCCGGTCAACAAATGCCCACAGAAGTCGGATGTGACGGCCTGACGGAGCAAGAACGGAGCTCTGCTGTAAACAGGCACAACGCAGTCACGTCCGGAAAAAAAAACTCCGGATGAACACAGAAGAAGAAGAAGTATCGATAGAAGATAACAAAGTTGTATTTAATTATTAGCCTGTGACCCTGGCCTAGGAGTTAACGTCTTTCTCCGTAATCCCGTATATTCTCGTGAGTAACATAACCTGCACGAGAATCAACAGCGGTTCTCGCCGCATTGGTAACTTACGGGGGGTATGTGAGCCGGTCGCTCAGAATGCAATGGCAAACTACTGAGCGTAATCTTGCCTAGTACACCAACAGCAGCTGAAAAATGCTGGTGTTAACTGCAACGTCCTGTAAGGGATATGCAACATTAAAAAAAATTATTTATTAATACATAAATACATTCCTTATTTCCAGTTGCTTTGATGTAAGGGTTGCTCAAGCTTAGAATTTACATTACTTTATGTATTGATTCATTCGCACTGAAACGCGTATATTATGACAGACGCATAAGTTAAAGGGAGATTACCCAAGGTTAAATAATATCCCGAGGCAGCATATGTGAAATTAACAAGGAAACATACTACTGGGGTTAAAATACCACATTATTATTGCTATCTATAACCATTATACACATAGCTAAACGACCTTCTAATACTTTCTTTGATTCTAGACCCACATTTGATGGACCAATCGGGACTTGGTTGGTGATGTGGTCGGTATCACGCCTTTATTTCCCAAGCCATATCCTGGTACCTTTTAAAGGCTGGGTCAACCAGGAAGCCCATGTTAATTTTAAAATTCAGGTCACGATTACAGCTAACTGATCACAAATATTTCTAACTATTCAGGATTACTGCTGTTTGATCGTGATTACTGCTAATAGATGGCCGATGGAGTCAACTCCGTTGATTATGGCAATGATTATTTTTTATCGCAGTCTTGCTCTGTAAACTAAGTTTGTGTCTGTTTAAACTGTATGATATTTTTCTGTTAGATTCCTACATTTTGCATTTTAGGGAAGGAACGTGCTCATTTGTGACATAAATAATGATATAGTATGTTGGCTAATTCTTGTTCTTTCTGTCTGTCTGACGGTCTGTTCTTACTTCCTTCTTACAGTATTTTTACACAAATATTGGTCTTCCTCTTCCTCTCTTCCCGGGCATATACCCCCTTCCGTTATTGTTCTTGTTCCCTGTGTGGAAATAACTTAATTTGACAGTAATATAGCTCTATTTAAATGTCATATCTTTTCACAGAGTACCGAAGTATCTTGATTGCCCGTTTAGCAGAAATCAGAAGTGCCTCCTCTGGAAAGAGTTGGTACACCTTTGAACACAACTTTAACTATACTGTACTCAAGTATGCGTTCCGCTTCACCTGCGACAGTAACTATTATGGAGCAAACTGTGCTGAGCTATGCCGAGCTAGGGATGACAGCTTTGGTCACTACACCTGCAGTGCAAATGGTACCAAGGTGTGTCTGGACGGCTGGATTGGCGACTACTGTGATACAGGTGAGGAGTTGTCTAGTATATTAAGTGTGCCCCTTACCTTCACTTTTGTTTAGGTGGATGGTGATGATGAGATCTGTGGTGGTCAGGAGAACGTGGTCTATTTAAAAGACCTGTAGTAAAACATTGTAAGTAAGCCACAGTGGTGGCTTCTTTGCTTTTGTGAAGCAAGAGAAGAGGAGGAAGTAGAAGATGAGGAAGAAGCCAAAGAAGTCAGAGAAGAGAATTAATTCAAAGAAGTGAAAATGAAAAAAGTTAAGAGAGGAGGTGAAAGAAGAAGAAGAAGAAGAAGATTAACTATAGAAAATTAAAGAGGCATAATAAGAGTTAAAGTTAAAGAGCTAACACTCTAAATATGAGAAAGAAGAAGAAAGCAGAAACGAAACAGAAAAAAAGACATCTCTTATAATAAAGAAGAGCAAAACAGAAGATTGTGTCTGGCTCACACCACCCAGTTGCTATGTGGACCAAGGCTACACCCCACAGCCTAGGTGACACTATTATCCAAGGCCACAATAGCTATACAAAGGGCAGGTCTCCCGCCCCAGCTGCCTCCCATCCCTCACCCATGCACTTAATGCAACAGATGTGCAAGCTGTCTCCCACAAGGAAGGACAGTTGGGAATTTCAGGCAAGTAACATTCAATGCAGCAGATCCCGGTTAATGTTTATTTGATGTGGTTAAAGAAAACGCCGGCTATTTGTCAAGCGTTAAGGAGCTCTTAGTGGAGAATAAATACACCATAAACAAATGAATTTACTGGTTTTCCACAGTGCAAAATAACAGGCATTGCACCTTCTGTTAAGTTATACTATTAGCTTCAGGTTAGATTTTATTTTAACTTCAGTACCGGCACTTGTAGAGGTCAGCGAGAGGTTTATCGCGCTCTCGCACAAATCTTCGCGTTCTGACTGAGGGGTAGTGGGTTCACACGCGCACGCACATATATATATACACACACACATATACACCCACATACTGGTTTTTTGGCCTTCGACGTTGACCTTCTCGTCCGAAAAGCTATGACGACACAAACATTAAAAAGACGCATTCTATGTTCTTTGCCCACATTATGAGACGAGAAAAAAAAAACTCGAATATGCAGTGATAGCTGGACAGATAAATGGGGGGGGGGGGGGGGGGGGGAGGAGGAAAGAGAGCAGGGACGGGAGAGAGAGAGAGATCCTTGACATCTTTTTACCATGGCGTGGGAAAGTATCAATTCCCGAATTGATGCATTTTACTGGAGATCGGGAAATGTGAAGAATCCTGATAGTCAAGGCCAGTTGACAAGACTGACCGTAATGATGTTCAGGAAACAAGCAGCAGAAATGTACCAGCACACAACCGCGAACGCCCATTACCACTGTAAATATCATCCTTTGACATGTATCGGAGGTTAGACAGGAACCCAGTCAGCTTTTCGTACAACAAAATCATTCTGGCACTCATTTTCCGAAGCCTACCAGTAAAATACAAACTACGTTATTAGGATATGAACTACAAGGAGTAGCTTCGTATTAGTGTCCTCTTGTTAGCTTCTTTAAAGAAAAGCGGGTTCAACGACAAAGTATCGACTTTAATGCACCTGGTTACCGTGTGGCTCTGGCTGTCCCCACAGGGCAGCTAATCGCCTGACGCAAACGTCGCATAGAGCACGAACTCCCTCCCTCCGACGATGACCCCCCAGGAGTCTCCATAAAAACTGTACTGTGAACCGAATTACGAAGTCCAAAAACGAACCACGAACTTCAGAGCTGTAGGCAAATGGCGTAACGACTTTTCCTCTTCTGCTTCTTATGAGTGCATGAGTGCTAATCAATCCATATCTAATTATGGATGCCTCGCTTTGATGTTTCACGACTCCCCAGCGTTAATTTCCTTCAGTTTGATTGGTTTACCGTGACGTCAGGGTTTACTACGCTCCCGCGACAGCCAATCGTTTTATCATTGAATTCGGATATGTGGCAACTGCGCTGGGTGACTGCAATGTTTATTTACATTGCGCCTATAAAATGGAAATGCCGGAGTGAAAACTATGCTCGGTTAAGCAATTTGTCAATACCTGACCTAAAAATTGAGCGCTAAACCCAATGCTGCTTTGGTAGCAGCTGTCTGACGCCTGTGTGTGTGTTCGCTTGTTTCTACGCTGATATTGTTAATATTTTAGAGCTATCAAATCGAGGTTTATTATATCATTTCTTGATGAGTTGTTTCTTCGGCTTTCATGTTAAAATCTCTTAAAGGTAAAATATATACCGTATAATCCTATCAAAGAGTTGAGAATGTAAAATGTTAAGAATTGCACATGTGCTTATTTTCGGTGTTACGACTTGGGGTCATCACTTCGTTCTTTACTTCATAGTAAAACCTGGTGCATATTGAATGAGTTAGTTTGCTGAAGCGCTCTAAATAGTTAAACCAGTTGCCATAAACGTTTACACATACCTCAGCAATTAAATATCCCCGAGTGTTATGCTGATTTGTTGCTTTCCTTAAAGTGTTATGTTTGTACTCTGTATAAGCAATGCCATTGGCTTGAAGACTCCACTTATAATTATTGGCTTGAAGACTTCAGTAATAAATGTTCAAGGAGCTCCTTCAGCCTCAGTTTTGCTCTCTAACCATTTCATTGTTGAAGGTTACTCATAAAGTCCCTACACGATCAAAGACCTAAATAGATCCTTACACTTAAATCCCCCGGTCCAAACATACCACACACTGGGTCCCCAATAAAAAAAAATGCCCACTCATTGTCTCTCCTCTCCGAACAGACCAAACCACTCATTGCATCACTGCTACGAAGTGAACAATCATTGGGTCCCCGATCCCAAGAAACCGCTTATTAGGTCCAAACTTACTAATAGACCAGTCAATTGTCTTTGCTCACAACAGATCACTCATTAGGTCCCCGCTCCCAACCGACCAATGAGTCCCCGCTCCCATCATATCATTGAATCCCCGCTCCAATCTCACCCCCCCCCCCCTCCACATTGGGTCCTCGCTCCCAAATCACCCCCGCATTGGGTCTCCGCTCCAAACATTCTCCGCATTTGGTCTCCGCTCCCAACATACCCCGCATTTGGTCTCCGCTCCCAACACACTGCATTTGGTCTCCGCTTCCCAACATACCACCGAGTCAACGCTCCCAACATACCACCGAGTCAACGCTCCCAACATACCACCGAGTCAACGCTCCCAACATACCACCGAGTCAACGCTCCCAACATACCACCGAGTCAACGCTCCCAACACACCCCGCATTTGGTGCCCGTTCCTAACAGACCGCTCATTGAGTCCCCCCAACAGACCACTCATTGAAACCTCCACTCCCAGCAGATCCGTCATTGCGTCCTCGCTCCCAACAAAACACTGGACTAGACAGATGTTCATCTATTGTGCACCCCAGGGCTAAGCTGTGTGCTGTCACTTGGGCGTTCCTTCAGTCTCGCGTGTGCTGGAGGTCGCCTTGTCAAGGCCAAATCGGCTTTTCTTGTTCCAAGACTTAGGGATAGTTACCCAAAGTCGATTTGTCTTAGTCATCAACAACGGGATACTTTATATCGCTTTGTTTTACACACAAATCATATCCTCTTAGCTTTCGTTTTCTCTCTTGATTCTGAAACAGCTGTTTCATGTAGTGAACTAACACACAGCGTACTTCTTTATTTGTTCCCACTCGTACCAACCGTTTCACTCTGTAATGCTGTGTTTGTCCTTTCCCTGGCTGTTCTTTCCCTAGCTACATTCATACAGATTAACCTTCCCGATTCCTACCCCTCTAGTCTTCTAACCTTTAGATTTGAATAGTGCGGGTGTATTGGCCGATTATGCAGGATGATTGCAGATTCCCTGAGGTGTAACAGCTGCTTTATAGCTGAATTGCCTTCAGTTGTCAGTTCATTCCCGTGCTTGTGCTTTGAAAATCCTTTGTTGTTGTTGTTGTTGTTGTTGTTTCATTTTAGCTAGAGGTGGCTACCACGCAAAGTAGGGGTGTGATCAATTTACCATTCTTTATTTGTTTCATTCCGTACCATCCTAACTTCTTTAAATCATTCTCCTCTATCCTAACTTCTTGATCTCCTTCTCTTCCTTCACGTACTATCCGAACCCCTTCATCTCCTTCTCTTCCATCCCACCCCGAACTATCTCAACCTCTTCATCTCCTTCTCTTCTATGCCGTAATATCTCAACCTCTTCATCTCCTTCCTTCTCTTCCATGCCGTAATATCTCAACCTCTTCATCTCCTTCTCTTCCATGCCGTAATATCTCAACCTCTTCTTCTCCTTCTCTTCCATGCCGTAATATCTCAACCTCTTCATCTATTTCCTTCTCTTCTATGCCGTAATATCTCAACCTCTTCATCTCCTTCTCTTCCATCCCGTAATATCTCAACCTCTTCATCCTCCTTCTCTTCCATGCCGTAATATCTCAACCTCTTCATCTCCTTCTCTCTCATCCCGTAATATCTTAACTTCTTCATCTCCTTCTCTCTCATCCCGTAATATCTTAACCTATTCATATCCTCCCTTCTCTCTCATCCCGTAATAACTTAACTTCTTCAACTCCTTCCTTCTCTCCCACCCCGCAATATATCCTAACCTCTTCGTATCCTTCTATTCCACTCCGTAGTATCCAAACAGCAGTGATGCATTCTAAGTATGCATGCTGTCTCGTACTCTATAACCATCATTGAGAAAACAAGTGTACCATCTTATCACATGCCAACAGTTAATACGGCGTTACAACCTGTCAGCACGAGAGAACGAACATTCTGAAACGTGTAGTGAACAACACACGTTGTATCAGATCTGCGCAGCGCCAGAGAAGCTCCAAAGATACAAGAATTCTTTATCAACTGACAACCAGGGTAATTGATAGTGAAAAGTCTTCAATTCAAGTGACAACTATCTACGTTTCCTTCTCGTCACGCCGTCTGTTATTTTCTCAAACTTGAGAGGTTTTCTAGCATGCAAACCAGGCTACCTTGAGTCACCTGGCTTTCTGAAGAGATGGTGGAGAGGTAATATAACCGCATCTTGATGTCAGCAGTAGCTGTTCAACCAGAGAATAAAATGTCTTGTGCTTGCGTCAAATTTTCTAGCCACGTTTGTTTAAATCAAGCTCTTGTGTATATATCCGCATGAACATTGATAATCCCTGGGCGAATAGTACCATTGAGATGTGGCGTGTTAGTGGCTTCACATATTCTAGGTCATGGCTTAGTGCGATAGGATGTCCTGTTTCCAATCTCACCGCTTTGCCATTCCAAACAATTCCCAGAAAATTCTGAGTCTACTTCTGACCAGTCCCTGGTAAAGTAAAGAGGGGACCCGTTTTTCAAGCTTTGAGCCCTATTTGGCATATGGTGCTACTTCCATTTTCTATATAGACCAGTCAGAATTCGATTGGTGATGTCGTCAATATCAAGTCGGTCGCTTTTATTTCCCGGAGGTTTTCCTGGCACCGATTTTAATGAGAGACCTGTGAGACAAGGTCAATGAAAACAAGCCACCTCAATGGAGATTCAAACACAAGACCGTGTTAGCCGCAGCCTTAGCGCTGACCCTTCACTGAATAACCCAGCCGTATTGTGACGGTGCCAAGGGCAGGCAGGTGGACTCAGGTACACAATTAGAAAGGCCACGGACGTGTCCACTAAAAGCGTGGGCGGCGTAGGGTAGGGAGTGGTGTGACATCTGACCGCGGGATTGGTTTGAAACTCAGCAGAACACCTGTCGAAGAGTGGAGTTTGTAAGTTGTGTGAGGGAGAGTGTTAGCTGCCTGAGGGAGAGTGTTAGCTGCCTGAGGGAGAGTGTTAGCTATCTGAGGGAGAGGGTTAGCTGTGTTAGGAAGTGGTTACCTATGTGAGCGGGGATGTTAGCTGTGTGAGGAAGGGGTGAGCTGTGTGAGGGAAGCATTAGCTGTGTGAGAAAGGTGTAGCTGTGTGAGGATGGTACTAGCTGTGTGAGAGAGGTGTTGCTGTGTGAGTGATGTTTTAGCTGAAATTGCCTGCATGTGATGGTTACATTGCTTTTGTAGGTGTTTGTAATGTTACTTGTCTGCCTAGTGTTGCCTATCTGATAGTCGGTATTTGTCCACGCCCGTCTGTCTACGTTCTTATTTCTCCGTCCTTCTGTCTCACCATGTCAAAATGTCACTTGTATATCTGAGTGTATTTGTCTGTGATGTCCAGCGATTCCCCTGTTCCTTTGTCCCTATTAATCTTGCGCGTTGCATTTCTTATTATATTGCAACCACTTTTTTTAAAAACCAGATAAAGCTCAATATCCAAGTACTCGCAATTCTCAAAATGTGATAGTGTTTTGAAATATATAAATATCAATCAACCAGGTGCTGTCTCCACAATAAAGGTTGGCTGAAATGGATCTCCAACACTGTGTCTCTCGCACTGACTACGCATTCTGTCAGATTGATGTTCGTCCATCTCTCTACTTGTATCGTTGTCTACCTCTTACTCTCTTGCCTTCAACCTTACCTTCCAGTATGATTTTGTTCTCTCTAAAGATTGTCCTTTAACGTGGCTAAAATATTCCACTTGTCTCTTTTTTATTTCTTTCATCAACTTTCCTTTCATTCTCAGTTTTTCTAGAACCTCGGAATTTGATTTTTGTTATGTGCATGAAATACAACACATTCAAATATAATATATATATATATATATATATATATACGGTTAATTTTGAATGGTAAACATAGTGTAAAGGCGACTACAACGGGAAGTGACCGTTAGTAGGAACACACCTCCGGATTTATGTTGACTTGGCCTGGCAGATGGCAGTGATAACGCCAAGATTCCCACGAAACCGCGTTCCCTTGTTATGTGCGCATTTGTGAGGGGGATGTCGAGGGCTGATAAATGAGAAGGGCTTTTGGTGGACAAGGAAGAAGCTAACAGAGCAGTGTCCACCCCGCCTGGCTCAATCAGAGCCCATTCCCCGTGTCATTTCTCTTCGGGTCACACTTGACAAATCTATTAAGTCTTGTCTTTAGGACCGTTGCAGTCTTGACCGTCACGCTATAGTAAGTACTAAGGGAACTTTCTACCTGCTAACCTATATATTTATTTGTCTTTCTGTATGTCACAATACCTACTTGTCTATCTGCCTACCTCGGTTATGTTGTGTTGTAGTTTAGTTTCTGCTTCGTGTCGGTTAGTTTCCGCGACTTGTCGGTTAGTTTCAATGCCCGTATCTTGTCATTGAATAGTAATGGGATTAACGCTCTACAAAGCCCTGATCTGTACCATTGTTGATATGGGATATTTTGAATGGGCCAAGTAGTTGCCACGCAATATACGGGGCAGGATTTCTTCATAGCATTCTCTTACCGAGGAATAAAATCGTCTGGCATGTGAGTTCGGACTTTCTGACCTCTCAGACATACGCTTCCCTGTTGGTCGCCACCTTTCCTATCGGTCAGTTGGCCTTTACCTGTCGACCACACGCGTGCGCTCTCCACGGTCGTATAGCTTATGGAGATAAAATTGCCCGCATAGTTCCCATGTCATAGCGTTGACCACACGCAGTGTCCATGGCTCACCTGACTGGCCGATGAGAAGCACCGGTATTGCCAGCTGGCTGGCTTGGTTGCTTATATACTGCTGCAAGATAAGATTTCAGAAGTTGACTTTTCTTGCAGATCCAGCTATCTTCTGGACACTTAGATGCCCTTTAATTGTTTGGTTAAATACTTCAAACGAAGCTTCTCCTGTCGGGTCTCTTGTTTCGCCAGTGCTGCAAAGTCGATCTAGCCAATCTGTATAATTTACAGGCATATTTTGGGATCTGCAGTCTAAAGAAAGCCGGTCTCCCTGGTTGAGGGGTTAGCAGCTTTCTCCGTAACCCTGAATACTCTCGTGGTTGACGTGAGCGCACGAGAATTGGAAGCGGTTCGAGTCGCGCCAGTGACTTTTGAGAGTATGGAGCCGGTCGCCCAGAAAGCAATGGCAAACTACTGAGCGTAATCTTGCCAAGAAATCAACAATCAGCTGAAAGATGCTGATGTTGCAGCGATGTCCTGTAAAGGATATGCAAAACATTTAGTCTGAAGAAAGAAGCTTAAGTGACTGAATGGAAATTTCCCCCAGGTCTTCGCTTTTTTATTTAAACAGAAAAAAGTATAAACACGGTGCAAAACATCGCTCTCTTCAAAGTCCGCTGAAAAGGTTTCTCGAATCTTTGCCAGATTTCCTGTCTCATGAACCCTCATATCCTTGTTGTCTGCAATGGCCTGTATCCGTCTACGTGCTGGTCAATCTCTGCCTTTTCTCCGAGAAACTTTGCCCATAAGCGCTAGTCTATCTCAGCGCAAGTCAAGGTTTCTGACCAAGAACACGGTCACAATGGGCAGATTGGACGTTTCTGCTTCATGAGCAAACAGAACAGATCCTAACATGTACAATACAGCGATGAGTATAATGAAAACCTGAGGAAATTAACGTACAAAAGAACCGTGCCAACATCAAAGTGAGACGTGCTTAATTGGATATAAATTGGATAGTACTGATAAGAAACACAACATCAGAAGATATATTTATATTTGTTTGTTTTATAGTTTCCTTGTTATTTTCTTATTGCCACTCATTGCGGACAAAGTAATAACATATAACATATTTCCCATTATATGTTACAGCCATCTGTTTACCAGGATGTGATGCCGACAACGGATTGTGTGATCAGCCTAATGAATGCAAGTAAGTATCTGGGAATTGCCGTAAAACGATTGCACTTTATAATTGTGAAACATTCATTATAAAGACGTGATGAGAATGAGAGAGATGGCGAGTGATCAGCAGAAAGGAAGTGCAAGTTTTATTATTGTTTATCTACGCCTTTTACTTTGAAGTTAGTTAATTTTTTCATTACAATTGGTGAAGTAAACAGAGGCGAGCTGCACTGCTGTCATAAGGACGGTCAGATGCAGGGTTCGATGCCTAGGCTTGTCGCTTGCCAAAATTAGGGAAAGACTTATTCCTCCTTGCTATTAGCCCACAAAATGTGACGGCGCTATCATAGCACATACCCATAACTGGAAATTGCTTCCGAAAAATTTATTTTAAACAGTGAATACACAATACAAACAATAGTATAATTCTTCATCTTTAGAAAGTTTGAAGCCATAGACATGTGGTCTCTGCAGCTAGGTAGCTGTCAGCGGTGTGGGGTGGTGGGAGGGAATACCAGAGAGAGAGAGAGAGAGAGAGAGAGAGAGAGAGAGAGAGAGAGAAAGAGAGAGAGAGAGAGAGAGAGAGAGAGAGAGAGAGAGAGAGAGAGAGAGAGAGAGAGAGAGAGAGAGAGAGAGGTTGTAGACAGCAACAAAAGGGAACAGATTGATCATGCATGGGTTTACTGTTTGCCACATGGCTTCTGAGAGTAGAGTTGTGGCGATTTAAGCTGTGATTATACTTTGTAATGGGTGATTGTTGTTGTGGTACGCCGTCTCCCTGTCTGTCTACTTTGTGTGTTTGTATGGCTACCTGTATGTATCTTTCCCATTCTCTCTCTCTCTCTCTCTCTCTCTCTCTCTCTTCCTATCTGTCTGTTTCTCTCTCCCTGTCTATCTCTCTCTCCCACCTCTGTCTATCTCCTCTCCCTCTTCCCATGTTTGTCTCTCTCTTTCCTCTCCCCCTGTTGGTCTTTATCCCTCCCTCGCTATCTTCCCCCTGTCTGTCTTTCTCCCTCCCTTTCTCTTCCCGTATCTCTCTTTTCCATCCTCTCTCCCCCTGTCTGTCTCTCTCTTCCCTGTTACCTGTGTGTCTCTTTCTCCCATTATCTCCCTCTCCTCGCATTTCCCTATGCCTACCTAAAGTCTTAACCAGAACACATCAAACAACTAAAAGCAATAGCACATTGTATTACATCTGTGGACGTCCCCCATCTCTGCCAGCACCTGATCACATTACACACCCACCCAACCTATGTGCCCATGTTATTTACACCCAATATCATTGTCCAGGTGTCGTGTAGGGTGGCAAGGAAAATTCTGCAAGGAGTGTATCCCCTACCCCGGCTGCCAGAAAGGGCGCTGTGAGAAACCTTGGCAGTGTAACTGTGAGGAAGGTTGGGGTGGCCTCTTCTGTAACCAAGGTAAGCAACTGACTCAGTGTGTTTTTAATTACCTGTGAGAACTTATATAGTGTATTTTTACAAGCGGTAAGAGAGGAATGTACTTACGTACCATATTACTACAAGGTGTGAGAGAAGAATGTACTTAAGTGTAATATTACTACAAGGTGTGAGAGGAGAATGAACTGAAATGTCACAGTACTAGAAGGTGTGAAAGAAGAATGTACTTAAATGTCATATTACTATAAAGTGTGAGATAAGAGTGTACTTAAATGTTATATTACTACAAGGTGTAAGAGAAGAAAGTATTATATGCCATATTATCACAAGTTGTAAGAGAAGAATACATTTATTGTATTCTAGTACAAAGTGTGAGAGAAGACTGTATTTATGAACTATATTATTAAAAGGTGTGAGAGATGAACTTATGTACTGTACTATTACAAAGTGCAAGAGAAAATGTATATATGAAGAATTACATAACCACTGTTCTATTCTACAATACAAGAGAATATTGAGCTATCTACTGTATTAAACAGTACTCTTGAATATCTGTGCAATGACTTTTGCAGACTTGAACTTCTGCACACACAATAAACCATGCAGGAATGGCGGGATCTGTACCAACACAGGTCAAGGTGGATATACATGCACCTGCACGGGCAGTTACACTGGGGTCAACTGTGAGCGCCAGATGGATGACTGTAAGAGCAAGCCATGTGTCAACAATGGGATATGCAAGGTAAAGCTACCAGCACCAGTTCAGATAACTTCTGTGTTAGTTTGTTGTTTATTGTTGGATATGTACCTTTGTTACATGTTGTAGTTGTACCTTTGTTACATGTTGAGTTTGTACCTTTGTTACAAGCTATCTTGCCATTGAGGCATATTCTGGATCTATACATCTGTGAGCGTGTGAGGGACACTGCTAATAGGAAAAAGCTAATCCACATGCAAGATCAGTCCAGTGTACTCCCCAGTAGTGGCAACTAGTAGTAGTGGCATGTGTATAGAGTTCGCTTGAGTTCCGAGCGAGTGAAGGCAAAATATTAAAAAAGCTTCCTATGTCTCTTATACACCCTAAAGTTGTCTTTATCTCCATAATCATTGTTTTTATTAGTAGGTTTTATTTGGGTGTCTGTTTCCTTTTGGGAAAGTCAACAAAATATCAATTTTTTAAACATAACCTTCGGTGATCACATAAGTTAACAGGGTATGCTTTGAAACTTTCGGTGTTCACGTAAGTTAACAGACTATGCTTTGAAACCTTTGGTGATCACATAAGTTAACAGAAAATGCTTCGAAACCTTCAGTGATCACAAAAGTTAACACAGTATGCTTCGAAACCTCTGGTGATCACATAAGTTAACAGAGTATGCTTCGAAACCTTCGGTGATCGCATAAGTTAACAGAGTATGAATTTGTTACACTTGAAGCCCTCAGAGTCTTACCACATCACCCTAGAATATAAGAGCAGTGGACAAGAAAGAAATTAAAAGGCCTGCATCTATTCATAATTGCAAGGATAATGACTTCATTCATGTACATCGCCATGTTTGACTGTCTCCAGGATATTGGCAATGGATTCCAGTGCCAGTGCTCTCAAGGCTTCTATGGCCGGCAGTGTGAAAGGGAAGCCATGTCCTGCAAGACCAACCCTTGCATGTACGGGGGGACCTGCATGGAAGACCACCAGGACTCCTACTACTGTCTCTGTCAGCCTGGTTATAAGGGACTCAACTGTGATGCAGAGATCAATGAGTGTGACTCATCACCGTGTCAGAATGGTAGGTTGTCCAAGCTTGTTTTCTATTTAGTATTTGTCTTGTCTGATTCCATAACATCAGTTTTTTTGGTGAGCTTTTTAAAAGTAAAGATCTTCCATTCGCTTAAAATGTGTCTACATCTGCAATGTTGTTTTTTAACTGGCATGTTTAGTTCACTCAGTGGTCTATAGAGTTTATCTTCCACTGTTGTTTCTCTAGGCCAGAAGGTATGAATAGAAAATTTGTATTTTGGGCAGCTATGGAGAATGCGATCTGCTGACTGCAGCGCCATTCCACATGTGGACATGGCTGATTGGCCAGTCTTTTACAGCCAATTTCCCACATCCAGTGTGATATTGACCACATGACACCTCGAGTGCCAATTGGTCTATACAAATAAGGTTCTAGCACCAAATGCCCAATCTGAAGGCGTGTACAAAAGTCCCTGACTTACTACTTATGTTTCCACGTAACCACATCTATGAGCAGCGGCACTGGGAGTCTAGTTCTTAAACCAAGTGAAGGTTTATTTCATATTTGGTGCAGGATATGTTTTGTCTCTTCCTGCTTTCCCTATCTATCCCTCTTTCCACTTTTTCCTGTTTCTATATTAGTGCCATTTGTGTGTTTGTGTTATCATTAGTAATACATTAGTAATACACCTTTAATTGGATATATCACGTCTGATATATATTTTAGTTGTTAGCAAGTTTTTATTTTAACTGAAATTACAGATTGTCTGATATATTCGGATATGCTTACTGTTAAATACATATCTTCTTCTTCTTTGCGTTCATCCGGAGTGATTTTTTCAGATGTGATTGCGGTGTGTCTGGTTAGGCACCCTCGGGTCGAAACCCTCAGGCCAACACATCCGACTTTTAGCGTGCATTTTTGACCAGGTTAGCAATCATGGGAGACTCTCACTTTTGTGGTACCGTCCACATCTCAGCTGGTCTAGTTGGAACAGTCGAAGACTACACGGTCATCCCTCAAGTGAAGGCAGGGACAGTCCATAGCATTTTCCGCCATCCTGGGTGGCTTCCATAATTGCAGAGCCGGCACATAACGCTCTGGTGCTGGGTTTACCGAGGGAATCGTCACGTCCTGCTCATGGCTGTTTTAATTCCTCACTTCAATATATTGGGCATTTCGCTCGCCCTGGGCCGTTCCTGCACAAACCAGTCAGCTCTGTGGTTGGTTTCCACTAAGCGAGTTTTCGGACATGTGCTTGTCCCTGTACCCATGAGAGCTGTTCCAGGCACGGCGGACATTCGGAAAACTACCTAGTCAGAGCTGTTCCGAACAAGAGCGGCATTCGGAAACTAGGTAGTCAGCTGTTCCTAGCACGGGAGACATTCGGACGAGACATTTCACTCGGACGTAAATGCGTAGTGTCAATTTTTAGTTTGCCACCCGTAGGACGACACTTCCGACTTCCGGCGGGCATTTTTTAGTGAGGTTAGCCTTCCTCTGGTTAAATACATATAATTTACAAAGAAAAGAAAAACAGAAAACTCTGACGTGGACTTCTAGTAATTAAATTCCCCCTGGTCTCAGGGTAGTGAGATCGGACGCCCGTGTGTATTGTTGCGCACTTATGGGTTGCACCCGTGTTCCGTGATGTTGATCCATCGACTATACTAAACTAAACTAATAAACAAAAGAAAGGGGCATGACTGTTGGGCTTATAGTTTCGAGGCCACGACATACCACCGTAGCTTTACATATGGTGAGTTTTGTGAGTACATCCGTGCCGCGACCTTGAGCACGTTTGCTGCTCTACCGCATTCGTCAACAGCTTATTGGTCTCCTAGAGTGTTTGTTTGCACGTGCATTCCGTTTGTTTATGCAAACATGACCATTTCAATTGTTCAACCAGAATCGATGTTTGTAAAGCGCAACATGTGTCAGGTATCGATTTTCATGTCCAACTTATTTATGACAGCTTAGAATCGATTACCGGCATTTAAACAGATGGAGAATTCATTGTTTTCTGAAAACTTGGCCGTGTGGCGTCGGGGTTTGTAGTTTAGGCCATTAGTTTACATGTTGCATGACCTTTGTACCTCATTGCAACCAGCCTGAACTCTAGGTTGATTTTCAAAGCGATTTTACGTTCAACAGTTTGCCATTGCTTTCTGGACGAGAGTTCAACGTTAAAGTTCAACTGACAGGTTTAGGGATGAATCCTTTACCCCTCCGCCAATGCACCGCGCAAGCGCCTTAAACCCATGGCCAGGTAGATCTCTTGGCGGTTAGAAGAAGAAAATGACTGGCACCTTGTCGTGTTGACAGACAATAGTGTGTAAAATAGAGTTATACCTCTCCATAACACAAAGCCTGGGCTGAATTTAGAGATCATGTGTTGTCCGTGCAGCTTGATCCATCTCTTGGCCTGTCTGGTGTACTCCAGAGGAAAGGTAACACCAATACGCCTGGAACAAGACAAGCTGCAGAAACTGCCGGATCAGCAAAGCAATACTCTCAACTGTCCACCTGTCGGAGCTTCCACCCTAGACCCGTTGCCTACCAAGGCTTAGGGCCTGGTCTGATCTACGATGACATTTAGTCTTTAAGTTGCATTTCCTCTCGCCATGGTAGGCTTGTACCCTCCCAATTGCACTCCTCCGTCGGAAGCCGTTGGCACAATGTGGCTTGTGTGTTTGGTGAGCGCAGCCCAACATTCGACGCTAACAGAACGCAAGCGGTACCGTCTACTGTCATACGGTAGCTCAATCATATCTAAGACCTGGCTGGCACCGTAAGAAGAAAATATCCAGATACTTTAAAGAAAATGCACACATAGAGAAAGAGAGACTGAAAATAGTGAAAAAGAGTAAAGGGAAGCGGCAGAGAAAGCAAGGCGACTAACTAGGTTGCGGTGTTTTTGTTTCAATAGCGGTAACTTCGCATCTGAAACCATTGTGTGCAGATCCATTGTGCTGGTCCCTATTAACAATAATAGTCCCAATAATCGTCCCAATAATCATTATCCCACATGCGGCTTCATCCGGGCGCCATTATTGCCGCTGGTCTCTGTGAAAATAAAAATAAAAAACTAGTGTCAGTGTACTTGCAATTCTGTAGTGGTGAAGGGTTCTTTAGTTGCAGTAATGTTTTTCGCGGTGAAGTTAACCAACAAAACAGTGCATATTAATAGAAGTAATATTTCATATGGGTTCTAACAACGACCTTGTATGATTATAATGTCACGCAGATATAACAATACGTGAAATTGATTTTAGGTAAAAGTGACAGCGGGGGATACAAATTAACCACAGGAAATGAACGCAGTCGAATCAAGGGGAAGCAGCACTAGACCCACTGGGGAGCAGAACGCTTGCGCGTGTGTGGGTGTGTGTGTGTGTGTGTGTGTGTGTGTGTGTGTGTGTGTGTGTGTGGGTGGGTGAGTGGGATCGAGCGGGCAATGTGGAATTTGCCTATAGTTAAGCAGCTTCTTGTTTTATTTTATTCAAAATGCGCCTCTACCATTTATCGTTTTACATATTTCCTTTGCCTTCCAAAACTGAGACCTTGTAAGCAACTTAATGTGTGCCACATGTTTGAAACACATCTCGACATTTTGTGCGATCTCTTGAATCTTTGGGAGCAGCAGTAACGTAGTGGTTACACGCTGGCCTGCCGACCCGATGCGTTCGATCCCCACCCGGGAGGATTTGAATGTTTAAAACTAACCTGGGCTCATCGGTCGACTCAGCAAAAATGGATACGAGGAAATGTCTTTGGAAGTAAAGGCTGGCGGAGTAATACCGATCCTCTCACTCACATAGAGTCGACTGGTATATAAAAATATGCTTCTAGCACCATGCGGCCCAATTCGTATTGATTGATTGATTGATTGATTTAGGAAGTAGGAACCGACATCAAAGCATTCGGGGCATTCCCATAAGCGCTCCGTCCCCATCCTCAACAGCCAGCGAAGAGTTCCAACACCAATAGTACCAGTAGCAATCTGATTATATGTCCGTCTCGCCTTTCCTCTGAGCGTCGAGCGTCGGCCAGATCCCCTCGTCACTCCTCGCGGTCTCATTCTTGCCAGACCATGGTGATCCATTTGCTACTCCCAGGTGTACACGTGCTCCCTTAAGGCCGCACCACGTCTGTCTTGTCATGCATAAATACTCCACAAAGTTTTGCAGAGCCAGCCAATCTATCCGACTGTTCATTCCCCAGAACACCAGCATGCCCCGGAGAAAAGATCCAGGCGATGCTTGCCACCCGTGACCTCGTATTAAGGTGTGCAAAATGGTCCTTTACTTACTTGGCTTTTTGGATTACTCATTAAAATGTGCTTGACGTAAATCAACCGTGATTATGTTCATGTGTTTTGTTTTAACATTATCTCATGTTATTTCTACAGGAGGCCGATGCATCGACCAGCTTAACGGCTACAGGTGTGTGTGTCCTGCAGGATACAGTGGTCCAGAGTGCCAGAACAACGATGACGATTGCCACCACAAACCCTGCCTCAACAATGGTATCTGTATTGACCAAGTCAACGACTTCCGCTGTCAGTGTGTCCCGGGATTTGTGGGAAGCTTGTGCCAGGATAATGTGAATGATTGCGAAATGCGACCCTGCGCAAACGGTGGCCGCTGCACTGACCTTATTAACGACTTCCGCTGTGACTGTGCATCAGGTTTCGAAGGCAAGGACTGTAGTTTTAAAATTGACGAATGCAAAAGCAACCCTTGCCTCAACGGAGGCATCTGCAAAGATCTACTAGCAGACTACTCTTGTTCATGCCCTGATGGATACTGGGGCAAAAACTGTCATATTCATGAAGGTGCCGTGTATACTGAGGCCGATAGGGATGGGACTAGTCAACGAAGTGTGACAGCCCAACGTGCTGGTACAACTGCTACTAACGCTGACTCACATGGCCAGATTGCATCCAGCAGACAGGACAAAGACACTGAGGATGATCTAAGTACTGCCCAGCTCCTAATCATTGTCTGCCTTGGCATAGGGATTCCGATAATTGTGTGTATAGTCGTGGTGATTTTTCTCTTGTGCCGAAAGAAGTCATACCTTCAACAGCGCCATACCCAGCAGCAGAACTTGGAGAATATTGCCCGGGAAAAAGAGCAACACTACATCAACAATATCAACAACAAATCTGGAGATATTTTCACAACTCTCCCTTCATCCTCATCAAACATCAAGATCAGCAATGAAGAGCAACAGGATATCAACAAGCTAAAAATCAAGCATTCCAAGTTTGGCTCTGGTAGTTTGAGCAGTCCAGATGGAGGGGGAAGCTTGGATGATTTACCTCAAAAACTGCAAACATCAAACAGCAAGCAGTTTCTCCACAACCTGGTGGTTCAGCAGCTGCCATCCACATCCTTTTCTCCTGGTTCCTTTTCCACTTCCATCCAAGCTTGCGCCTTGAAAGGAGATGACCAAAGCAGTGACTATGAAAAAGTGTATCAGAGATTCGATGTGGATACATTGGCGGCAGATACAAGAAGATTGCCTAGGTAAATATATTTATCTCTGCGTCTTTATTTTCCCTTACTCTTTTTATATTGTATCTGTTTCCTTCTTTTTCCATACTCCCCAAGCCTGTGTTTGTTGCTTTCACGTATACTTCCTCCTATCATCTTTTCCTTTCTTCATACTTCATTCGACTTCTTCTTGCTCCCTACTGAAGTGAATATATGTGAATATATCCACGACTCTGGTGATCGAGTGAGATGGCAGAACATGACCGCCCACGTTTATCGGCATGCCACATGATGGATGGATGGATGATATTAGACAGCACCTACATACTAAAAAGTTTGCTAATTTAGAAAGCCATTTCTTGACTTTTTGAGCATCGGTAATATGATTTTATTGCCTGGTTTCTTATTGACCTAGAAGGGTAGTTAACGTGATTACATAGAATGCATTCTCCTTCCTACCTAATCTCCTTGTAAAGCACTTGAAAAGAGGGAGAAAGCTTTTTTTTATGATGATAAGGACAGTTTGAAAAAAAAAAAAAGATGGTTCCGGCGCATTACTTAGCCAATCAATATTTTGCCATGCATGTTATATATATATATATATATATATATATATATATATATATATATATATATATATATATATATATATATATATATATATAAAACAACACACACACATTCAGGAGTTGATAGTATAATGAACATATGTGGGCTGCCTATCATTAGTGTAGTCGTGTCTACCACCCACCAGTGTTATAATGTACTCACATTTTCCCCACTTATGCACTGTGCGAGCACACACAATGAGATACCATACACAGATGCCCACACACGCGCACAGACAGACAGACATATAATAACAGATTCATTGCCTAACAAAACGTAGGTTTGAACCAAACAAAAACCGATGGCTGCAAATTTGAAGTAGGGGTGTGTCACAATTTTAACTTAAAAGTTGTTAATATGGCAGCAAACATGTATTAGACATCAAATTAAAGGAGGTTGTATACGGAAAACTACTGTACATAAGCTCTAGGCAGATAAGAGAATTTGCTTAGGATGATTAATCTTCCCATGGCACTTGATCAGTTAAGCAGTCCTATAGCATAAACTACCGCATGGTTAGACCTCGGTGTATATACTAGGTCGTAGTTAAATCACTAATTCTTTCTCATTCAGTTTATTTACTTTAACTTTGAACCGGACTGCTATTTTCAAATAGCAAGCATCCAGGACAAAAAGAGTCGTTAGTTTATTAGTAAAACGCGGGAGGAATATAAAATTCCCCCACAAACACACGCGCCCGCGCGCCCGGCTTATCACTGTTAGTTACTTGATTTAAGTGCTTTATCCCGTGGCTGTACGCCGAACCCTTGATCCCATATACAGTCCTATTGTAGACTCTCCTTTGTAAGCCTGGTACCCCTCTGGTGCGGTACCTTAGCACGTTCCGGTGATCAGCTGGCTTCTCATTGGCTAGCGACGAAACAGGTGGTCATTTCTGGATATGCTAGCGTGGGAGCGGACAGGGAAGACGCATAAACAGAATCTCGGGGCCACATTTTTTGTGGAGTTCGTTGTCATCAACTTTTGGTGTATAAAGAACACTTCTTAGTCACCATAACTATAGTAAAATAGACTCTCTCTCTCTCTCTCTCTCTCTCTCTCTCTCTCCCCCCCCCCTTTTTTTTTTTCTCTCTCCTTTCCATCACCACCCTCTTTGGAGGGTTTGTGTTTCGGTTACTGGGGAAAAATTCTGCCTTCTTGTTAGAAAAGTTGTTTCGGCCTCATAAGTAGTTGCTGTTGATGAATGCAGGGGCGTTTGGGCTGTCGTCCTTTTGGCCCAATGCCATGTAGCGAAACAAGGATGTTATTTAACTTATTACAGTAAAGGGGTAACTGTAGTCGCTTAGCAGGCATTGCCGTTTGGTGTGTCAAGTTAGGCCGTCACATAACTTTAGCCAGTTGGCTATATGGAATAGCTAGCTCCTTTTCTAGTCACGTTTCCTTCGAGAAAATTCTGAACATTGTATGGTATCCATTCGTAATGAGTCGACCCCGTAACCATACTGTTCGGGAAAATAATTCGGCCTCTTTTGGGGGATTGAACTAGGACGACTGTCTTGGCAGGCAAGCGCATTAACCACTTTGTAACCGCGCAGGCTATAGTAAATTGTGAATAAAATATAAAGGTACGTTTTCAAATAGTAAGTGTATGCACGAAGCTTTTCACATTCGCAGTATCCATGGATTGAAACACATGGAAATGAAACAGGTTAGATTCTCCAGCTCGTTTCACCACTAGTGCATATGACAAGAGAAACAGTAATATAGGGTGTATTTTTAATGACAGTGCAGTGTTTGCAAATATTGCCGGTCCAAGTTTTGTATTTACCCTCTGTAAAGTTCATGCAACATAATAGGTAAATACAAAACTTTGACCGGCAATATTTTCAAACACAGCACAGTCATTAAATATACACACTGTATAATGGATTGATGAAGGTTGAGACTTAACGCACGTAAATTTTCATTTATGACGGCGGATTAGTGGGTTCGTGCCACAAGCCGGTCAACTGGACTTAAATGTTGACTTCTCATTCAGAAAGCAACGGCAAACTACTGAACACAAAAGTGTCCAGTAGAGCACAGACAGCACTGTAAAGAGCATACTGTTTTGTCAAATTCGATTGCTGCTTGGCAGGCCAAGTACCATCGTAATGGCTTGACCTGATGGCGTTGAGAAATACAGTAATCAGTAAATTTAGCACCGCGATGACAGTACTGCCCACAGGTGACCAGATCTGGGAAGTAAGTGCATGCACAATGCGGGGATGGGAGCCGCGGTAGTCTAGTGGCTAGACGCTTGTCTGTCGTCCCGGTGGTCATGGGCTCGAATTCGCAACAAAGCGATTTTACAGAACTGATTTGGGCTCCCATGTCGACCCAGCCTAAAATGGGCTCCGGGAAATACCGTGGGAAGTAAAGGCAACCCGTATGATACAGACCATATCACCTAGTTAGTCTATAGCGAGTGCTAATTGGTCTATGCATCATCTAGCGAGTGCTGATTGGTCTATGTACCACCTAGCGAGTGCTGATTGGTCTATGCATCATCTAGCGAGTGCTGATTGGTCTATGCACCACCTAGCGAGTGCTGATTGGTCTATGCACCACCTAGCGAGTGCTGATTGGTCTATGCATCACCTAGCGAGTGCTAATTGGTTTATGCACAAATATGAATCTAAAAAAAAAACAACCTTAGCCACAACGCTAGCCAGACTCCAACACCATTACATAACAATTGTAAAAGTCCCGAAGTCGGAATCTGCTGTCCCTCACTTAGCGGGCGACCACCACAGACGTTCAAGCCCTCGTACAACAGCGTAACCTCTCTAACCATTACACTAACGTGACTGCTAACATTAATACCAAACACTCACGAATCATCTGAACCCGGAACCGTGTGTTTGTGCGTGGAGAGAGTCGTTGAATGTTGCATGCTTCAATACTATGGCGGGGATTTCCAGAATATGACACCAGGGACAACGACAATCATAATGGCTCTGATCAACTCGCTCGAAGCTATATCTGCGAAGCGCAATAGCCCAGGTAGTTCCCTCATGCATTTACATTGCATGTGTGGGGGGGGGGGGGGGGGGGGGGGGGGGGAATAACATATCGATCGAAAACTAAGCACACACATAATATGGTGTATTCCTAGAAAATGTGAAATAGTACATAACGTTTGCTATGAGATATAGGAATTCAGTTTCAGTTGAAACTGGAAAACATAAACCCATGTGTATATTCTTATACAATTATGATTAGTCTTTCGGTACCAAGTAACTCGCCATACGTGTTTTGATTATTGTAAACAGTGTACTTTTATCTTCTTCCATCCAGTTCAATGTTTAACCCAGCTGCTAATTTGAAAAAGTTTGGAATATGACTGCTATTAACAACTGACTCTGAGAGAGAGAGAGAGAGAGAGAGAGAGAGAGAGAGAGAGACAGAGAGAGACAGAGACAGAGAGGGGGGACAGAGAGAGAGAGAGAGAGAGAGAGAGGAGAGAGAGAGAGAGAGAGAGAGAGAGAGAGAGAGAGAGAGAGAGAGAGAGAGAGAGAGAGAAAGAAGAAGAGACAAACTGCCCGCGTCAGAAAGGTTTTGGAATATATATGATAGTAACACCGGTCTCCCTGCCGAGGGGTTAGAAGCTTTCTCCGTAACCCCGAATACTCTCGTGGTTGACATGAGCTCATGAGAATTGGAAGCGGTTCGAGTCGCGCCAGTGACTGATGAAAGTATGGAGCCGGTCGCTCAGAAATCGTGGCGTGCTGATGAGCGTAATCTAGCCTAGGAATCAACATACAGCTGAAAGATGCTGGTGTTGACCGCAATACCCTGAAACAGGATGGAAACGCGGGGGGAAAAAATATGATAGTAACAACTGATTATAACAGAAAGTTATAAATAACGAGAACGAAAGTAAGAACAGCTTTAATAGAAACAGTGATGGTATCAACCCACTCTAACAGAACCGATTCAACTAATGATAGTAATGTGTACATTCGTCTTGTTAGTGAGGCAGAACCAATAAGCAAATCTGACATAAAATTTATATGCGGATAACGTCCCTTTGTTGCACGGCAGACTCACATTTCAATTGTTTCTGAAAGTTAAACAAATGTGCTTTGGCACGTGATGTATCAGTTTGCTGTGTGGCAGGCTTGTTTTGTTTGACCGGGTCCTTCTTTATTTAAGAGCGCAGCAGAAGCGGAAACGCTCTCCCACTCACCCCTATCCCATTTCATGTACATAGCTGTAGATAACCTTTGTTGCGAAATGTGGTTATGTAGACGAATGGGGAGGCGCATCATAGCAGAAGAAGAAAACATAGGAGTATTACACATATCGGAGATGAGGAAATACATCACGGTCAAGGTCAGAAGTTAAGGCACGTCGGCGGGTAAAGAGAACCAACCTCCTCGTTGCAGGATATGCTGGAGGGAACGTTGGAGGGGAACCGTGCGAGAGGAAATCAAGGATTTCTTAGACCCAACTGAATGTTATTAGAATTCGCAGCACAAAGTGGAAGGAAAACATAGTGAAAGATAGCATATTAAAAGATAACATAGTGGAAGGCAAAACATAGTGAAAGATAGCATATTGAAAGATAACATAGTTGAAGTGGAAGGCAAAACATAGTGAAAGATAACATATTGAAAGATAACATAGTTGAAGTGGAAGGCAAAACATAGTGAAAGATAGCATATTGAAAGATAACATAGTGGAAGGCAAAACATAGTGAAAGATAGCATATTGAAAGATAACATAGTTGAAGTGGAAGAGCTCACACACTCGCATCTAATTTTTATGGTTAATTAGTTGCATGTCCACTACAGGGTGTTGCAATCAACCCCAGACATTATCGATTTGGGACTTTTCTAAGTAGTTCATTGCTTCTGAAAGGCCGACGCCTATCCCACTGTGAAAATCAACGCAAAATGATCTGCGCCGTAACCATCTGCGGCATACTTCGAACCCCGACTGTCGGAGATTGTGAAACTGAGTTCAGTACCCATAAGCCACAGATACCAACATTTGTAAGGTACTAGGTACATGTTTGGTAGGAGCAAAATCATGCCAGTTGCCAATCAAACTAAACTAAATTAAACTCATGCCAGTTGACTTTCAAATCCTACATTACTGCTAGTAATATCCCTTTACGAAAGGGCAACAACTAACTGTACCCCAAGCATTGTTTATCATGTTTACAGATAAATGTGTTTGTTTTGATGCAAATGTTTTTTATTTGTTTTGGCCCATTAATAATTCATTGTTTGATATTCTTTCAGTGACCACCAGGCACATCATTCCCGAAGTATTCAAACAGTGTGGTCAAGCCACAGTTGTTGGAGCCCAGCAGTGGAGATCGCCTTGAGCGAGGCTTAGAACGCCCATTAAAAGACAATGTTGACAGCTCGAATTATGCGGGCGTTGTCTGCAGTACATCGTCGTCACCATCATCTTCATCTGCTTGCTCAGTCCAACAGCAGCAGAAGCAGCAGCATACATTTCACAGGCAGTCACATTATGACCAGGACTACTTCGCCACCGAAGTCTGATTCAAGAAGGTCATTGCTATATCATTGTACATACCATCTGACAAGTCTCATCATCATTGACCACCATGTTTCCAACTACCAGTTATCAACGAAAGGCATGCCTGATCCTTGACATAACC
Source organism: Cepaea nemoralis (assembly GCA_014155875.1). Lineage (NCBI taxonomy): Eukaryota > Metazoa > Mollusca > Gastropoda > Stylommatophora > Helicidae > Cepaea > Cepaea nemoralis. The sequence continues at coordinate 91,934 of JACEFZ010001620.1, read as the reverse complement.
ACGGAACCGCACAAGGCATCTGACCTTGAAACATGGTCATTGATTATATAAGTTATACATAGCTTTTGTGTGTCTTTTGACAAGACAGAACATCCACGGTTGTCAGCTGCAATGTTGTCTGACAGTGCATACTGTTTCTTATATACTATATGCTCAAAGAATCAACAGCTGGAATATTAGTCTGGAAATTTCAGCCAAAGAATCAACTGGAATATTCTATAGTCTAGAAATTTCAGCCAAAGAATCATTTGGAACATTCTACAGTCTGGGAATTTCAGCCAAAGAAACAACTGGAATATTCTAGTAGTCTGGAAATTTCAGCCAAAGAATCATTTGGAACATTCTACAGTCTGGGAATTTCAGCCAAAGAAACAACTGGAATATTCTATAGTCTGGAAATTTCAGCCAAAGAATCAACTGGAATATTCTATAGTCTGAAAATTTCAGCCAAAGAATCATTTGGAACATTTTTACAGTCTGGGAGTTTCAACCATCCTTGAAATCTGAGCAATTTCAGACATTATGACCAAATGATCTAGGCATCATTAAATCAGTTTGGGTCACTAAGTGCCTTGTCTCTGCTAGTCCAGTCACTTTGGAGATTACTGTTTGTGTCCTGAACATTGTACAGTAAGAAATTGTATTTAAGACTTTTACATTGTTTCTTGTTTTTCCACAATGGAGATAACCAGCTCTCGGTTTCCTTCTGTTGATGTGGAGTGGACTGTGGATCTAAATTATATAAAATGTTTACAATAATTGCTTGAATGGATCAAGCAAAAAATAACTTTGTTTGAACGAGTCAAGCAATAACTTTGTTGCTGCCTGTTGTGATTTTCATTTATGCAGAAATTGTACATGACTAGGGCTGTGTACAAATGTACACAAATCTTATCTTTCCATTGTGTGTGTACATGCTGTGTGTTCAAAAAGCTAATCTTTCCACTGTGAGTCTTTTCCTCACTTATAACCAAAGAGGCCAGAGTCAGTTGATTTTATTTACTGAATCTTTATTTTGCTGTTTTGTCCACTCTGTCACATCTACTTAAAGTCTGCATGTGCTGATCTTCTTCTCTCTGCCAATCTTTAACATTTCTTCTATGGATATTTATTTATTTTTTATGCTGTTTGTATTTAAACACACTTGCTCATTTACTGTTAATCTGTACATGTCTTAATCTGTAATGTCTCATTTGTATTATGCTATTGTTCCATATTTATTTAACTTGTCTGTTCTCTGCAGTTTTTTTAAATTTTAATACTTAGTTTTTCTTCTGCCAGTTAGTTAATTGCATGTCCTTCACATGACATTGCAACCAACCCCAGCATTTATTGGAAGTTTGTGATTTTTCTAAGCAATTTTATATTCAGTAGTTGTGTTATTGCTTTCTAAATGGCAGACACACCTACGATTGTGAAAATCAACACAGAGCAATTTGCTCCCAAACTGCCTGTGACTTACTTCCAACAGTACTCTATGTTTATCACCCAGTCTTATTGTGTAAGAAAGAAAGAATATCTATTTTGCTATTACATTTTCTTGTACAAAATACTGGGATGTTAGCCATTGTCTCATGGCTATTTCCTTAAAGTGATGACATTTTGATCGCAATGTTTGCTACTATTCCACACACCACACCAGACTGTCACCACACCTCATCTTGTCTCTCACAATTCGCCATCCTCACTTTCCCCAGAAGTGTAAAAGATCAAATTGTTTTAAAACAAATGTCTACAATGTACTTAACCTAATAAAGGAAAGTTATTTTTGTCTTGTACAATGCCATAAAATGATGACAGGATCAATGTTTTTGCCTGTGTTGTTTCAAATATGCATCCAGTATAGAAATATGCAGTATAATTTTTTTTATACATGTCATATTTTAAAACATATTTTTTGTAGCAATAACACCATAGATCATGAGGAACAATACAGTCATCACAAAGTTCATTTACAATTCATAATGTTGATACTCTTCAGATTTCACCATGAGCAATCACTTAATGTCTTTGTCTTCTTTCCATCTTGACAAATATTTATATGGGTTATATCACACATCCATATATGTTTTATTTCACACATTTATATGTGGTTTATATCACATATTTAATCATAACAGTTAAAAACACAGCAGATAATAATTTTGAGGGGTTTAAAAAATAAACCTTTGACAATGCCGATGTACTTGCACGTATCAAACAATAAAACACAGAAGGGGTAATAAAGATATAAAATAGGAGGAGATGGGGGGGGGGGGGGGAGGGGGTTTGGTGAGCACATTTGCATATACCAGATGACTCACGCAGAAGCTACGGTTATGCAGTAGCATGCACACTTCTGTCAGTCTGGTCATGAGTTCGAATCTCCTTCAGAGCAGGGACTGTTTAAAATTGACATGAGCCCCCAGGTCGACTCAGCCTGATATGGATGCCAGGAATTGTTTGGGGAAGGAAAGGCACTTTGTGTGATGTTGGCCACATCACTTTTAGAGCGCAACTTGGGTATAGACAATGAGGATATACAAATTTGAGATTGTCGCCATGTATCCAGTATGCCTCAAGGGGTAGAAAGGGTCCTGTTTTTGTACAGGACATTGCAGTAAACACCAGTATTTCTGCTGCTGTGATATCTGGGCAAGTTTTCGTTCAGTAGTTTGCAACTTACCTAGATGGTATACACACAATTTTACAACCTAGATGATATACACACATTTTACTTACCTAGATGATATACCCGCACGTACAAGCATCATTACCCTCAGAACCTACCACATATTCCTGTCACCATCCCTGAGCATGCAACTCACAGCCACAGTATGTTGTTTTAATATCATTTGAATCCTTGACTTCTCAAGCTACATGAATCCTCCACTTCTCACTTGTTATTATTTTCTCATTTTTCACATAGCAATGTTGTCTTAGTTCTCATACAGCATTAATCCTTCATTTTTCAAACTATATTAATCCCTCACTGCTGATACTACATTAATCCCTCACCACTCATACTATGTTAATCCCACACTTCTCATATCACATGAATCCCACACTTCTCATATCACATGAATCCCACACTTCTCATATCACATGAATCGCTCACTTCTCATATCACATGAATCCCACACTTCTCATATCACATGAATCCCACACTTCTCATATCACATGAATCCCACACTTCTCATATCACATGAATCCCACACTTCTCATATCACATGAATCGCTCACTTCTCATGCTACATTATGGTAATCCAATCTTCTTATACTACATTGTCTGGCTTCTCATACTGTTATTCCCACACGTCTCATGCTCTATTATTCTCATGGTTCATTATTCCCTTATTTCTCATATTTCATTATTTCCTCACCTCTCATACAACATTAACCCCCTCGCTTCTCAGCTCATACAACAATAGCCCCTCGCTTCTCAGCTCATACAACAATAACCCCTCGCTTCTCAGCACATCTCCACAATAACAAATCAGTAACATGTCACAAAGTTTTTGTTGTTGCTATATTTCATTTGATTGGAAACATTTGAAAGTCATTTCACAATCGCATACTTGTAAGCTAATTTCACCACATTTTTCTGTATGACAGCTATATGTAATGTTTTAAAATAACTAGTTTCTGAGTAACACGCCTTTAAATGAAACATTCCATCTCTTCACTGTGCTTTGTCTGACACAAACATTTATTCTACAAAAATTCTCAAATCTTTTGGGTTTTTACATGCAGCAAATCATTTTGAAAGTTTATAACTAGATGTTTAAGTTAGTTGTATGTCCTTTACAGGATCTTACAGTCAACCCCAGCATTTGTTTTTTGGCTGTTTGTGATTAACTAGGTAATTTATATGTTTAGAAGTTTGCCATTTGCTTTCTGAACGACCAACACCCATACCATCAAAACCATACATGCTTCAAATTATTAAGTTCATTAGAAGACAAATGTTTCTGATCTTTAAAGTTACTTGCAGCAAGCCATTTAGACATTTAACCCAGAAAATAGACATTGTCTAGTCTTTACCATTACAACATGCAACAGTTCATTTAGACAATTGGAAACCAAGGCAACAAGAGACCAAATTGATAATGAACTGATTCAGTCCCAAACAAATAGATTGGACCAAACATTGTACACAATCAAATGAATGAGTATTATAATGTAAATTTAATTTCACTGAGCTTTAAAACTATGGAAGATACACGAAACAAAACATAATACGATGGCCCTATTATGGTGATATATCATCCTTCTGTCAAAAGTATAGGTTACATTTGACGATATATTATCCTTTGGCAGTGAATCATTTAATAATGTTGCATGTCCCTTGCAGGATGTTGCGATCAGCTGCAGGTTAATCTTTTAGGCAGTTTTACCAACTGTAGCTTGCCATGGCTTTCTACGCAGCAGATCTTTTCGAGAAAAAAAAAAACAGTCTGTACACTAGAAGGTGATCAGTCTGGCAAGTGGCTTTTATTCCATAACCGGGAAGGTTAAAGAAAACACGGAACACACCAATAATGGTACAGATGCCATTATGAAAGCAAACAAAGAATATAAATTTTTAAGTTTTACTTGATAAGGCAAGTAAGCTGCAGCAGAATAATCATTAATGTGTTTGCCTACCAAGACAGTAGTTCGGGGTCAGTCCTTAAGATTTTTTTTTCCCAACCAGTACTGATTTAGGGTCAAATCAGACTGATAAAAATAGGCATTGAACAATTGTCGAAATGTTCTTGGAATTGTCTGGTAAATAAAAGGAGAATGGAGCTGGCCACCGCACATCATATGTCATGGCCTGAAATCAGGCATAACACTTTCTCATCCCAGAGGCAGTAGCTGCTATGGAACAACCACCATTTAAAAAAAAAAAAATATATAATACAGATATCCTTTGTTTTTAGTATTTAATTTTGACCATGAGGAAATAACTGAAAACTTATGTAGAAAACATTAGACCTAATACATACAACACTGACCACTATCTAAATCAATTAGAAAGCTGAACTTGGTAACACTAGGACAATAAATATAATCACAAGATTGTTAACACTAGGAGAATAATCACTGGCTTGTTGTTAACAATAGGACAATAATCACATGCTTGTTGTTAACTAGGACAATAATCATAGGCTTATTGTTAACACTAGGACAATAATCATAGGCTTATTGTTAACTAGGACAATAATCACAGGCTTGTTGTTAACACTGATGTAGCATTCAGACTCCACCTGCATATGAAACATAGTTTGTTTACCTTGACTACAAAATGGCAGCAGTATGTTTTTTTTTCTCTCCCCTTGTTATTGTTGTTTTCTTTTTTAATACGAATAATCAATGTTGTACAGTTTGTTAAATTATGAATAAATCATTAAGTAAATAAACCTTGCATTAATTTAAAATATAACTGATGTGTTGACTCTGTCTCTATATAGAAATCAAAACATTGTGTTTATTGGCTACTGAGCTTGTAGTCTTCGTGGCCAAGTGGTTCCGCTGCATGCCCCATGATTTGAGAGTTGTGGATTAGATTCTGGCTTACTTCATTTTGTTCATGAGTGCAATTTTCTCAGAAATGTGTGGGGTAGTCGCTGGAGCTATGGAGTTGGTGCGATGATTTCAGCAGGCCACACTACGAATAGAGACCAAGCTATATATGCATGTGCTACAATGAGTGGTAGTTGCTTCTAGTAGTGAGTGCACTTGACTGATTTTGCTTAAGGGTTCATATCCATCAAGTGCCTTGCCAGCTGGCAAAGGTGTTCGTGTCTCTCCAGAGATCTTGGTCCTTGATTCTCTGGATCAACTCTGTTGGTGCCATTCCTTTTTGTACTTTCCCTATTCTGTTCTTAATCTCTGTTGTGCATCTTTCATCTGATGTTATCAGCTACCACTAGGTATTTAAAATTATCCTCTTGGTTGAGAATTTTTCCTTCTATTTTCATTTCACATTTTGGTGTCACTTTTTTCTTTGATATCACTGTTGTTACTGTTTTCTTGATATTCAAGGAGAGTCCTTTCTTTGCACTCTCTGTTACTACAATATCCAACAATTGTAGATCTTTCGCATTTTCCGCCATCAATACAGTATCATCCGCATAGCGTAAGTTTATATTATAACCTCCGATTAGTATTCCTGGCTTCTCTTTCATCTCCCTCATTATAACTTTGCTGTAGAGAGAGAAAGAGAAGAGAAGAGAGATCCACTTGATGGTCAGCTTCCCATATTACCAGTGTCCCTGGCTATCAAGAAAACCCTGCTCTGACTTCAGAGGTACTTTTAATAACTGTGCTCAAGTAAAGGATGAGAAGTCAACATATGCCTGGCCGACCGATGTGTAAAGTAAGCCTGTTAAACCTCTCCGCCACGCTCAGGGAACTCTTAAAGCCATTAACATAGCATGAGAAATGGGTTCACATTATTGATTTGCACTGGCAAAAGTAAGAATCTCTACTTGATGCCTTCTCTTCTACAGGGTGTATTTTCAATGACTGTGGGGTTTTTGAAAATATTGCCGTTCCAAGTTTTGTATTTACCTGTTATGTTGCATGAACTCCACAGAGGGTGAATACAAAACTTGGAACGGCAATATTTCCAAAAATCCTAGTCATTAAAAATACACTATGTGAATGCTGAACAAACGTGTTAATCAGTTTCTCTATAATATTTCTTTACTCTTTCTGTCCCTGGCTGATTGTTAGTTGACTATAACACATGTCTGGAGTAGGGAGAGTTATGGTTGCTGTCCTTTCTTTCAAGAATAGAAGAGGATTTATTCACTATTGGAGGCAAGATGAGTTGAGGTTGAGAGAAGACAATCAGGAATATCTTATATGGAACTGAAGAAGATAAATTAACTCTTGAAGGATGAGAGGTTATTATGTGGGGCTGATGTAACCACACGTTGTTTGATGGAAGTTCAATACTAAAACTTTTGAAGGATGAGAAGTCAGTATTTGGGGCTGATATAACCACACGTTTATTGATAGAAGTCAATATTCAGGACAGGTAACTGTTACATTTTGGTTTCAGTTTGTCTTGGTCTTAAATAAATAAACAATAGTAATAGACCCTCTTACATGCCTTCAGGTTATATGATGCAGCTTAAACGAAAATCTGGCACCATAACCTTGTTTGACCGCGCTCATGTCACTGACAGTGTAACGTCTTATCCGTTACACCAACGCACCCGCTATGTGTATATAGTTGTGAACTTAACGGAAAAACGAAACAGAGGAAGACCTACAAACACGGGGAAGAGAATTAGAGACAAATTAATAAATAATACAGGGGGAAGATGGGCGGGGCCGCATGAGAGAACAAAACATTCAACGGCTTAGGGTTAGTTAGTTAGCGGTGAATGACCGAGAGTGGGAGGAGGGGGGGGGGAGTACAGGGTAAAATAAGAAGTGTCAGAGGGAGTGAGAGAAAAAGAGGGAATGAGATAGAGAAGGCGTAATAGAGGGAGAGAGTGAGAGAGAAGGGGTGGAGTGAAAGAGAGAGAGAGAGAGAGAAACAATAAATTAATAGGCTAGAAAATTCACCAGCAGTTGATGGCAACGTCCAATAAAGACATGCAATATTGTTAAGGTACCCGCTTGCCATGACACATAACCAATGTGCACTGGCTGTTAAGTCTGCACATAGAACATACAGCATAGTTACGTTACCGACAGTGATAAATGACTTAGTCCGTGTAACTGTAAACTCGTCAACATGTGTGCATGTTAGTCATTGGCAGACTCCCCAACAGCAGGAGCCTCCACATGCCGCTGGATCAATACGTACAACAGACCGCACTTGAGAGCACTCACAATGACATAACAGATACTTTGCCGGCCAGTTAGATATGTGGTTTTGCGGAGGTTGCGTGTATTGTTCAATTATGTTGGTTGCTAAGACTAGGGGAGTTGCAATGGCGCAGTAGATAGCACGTTTGTCTGCTCTTGTGTTAAAATCCACTATTGAGAGTTACAAGTTAGTTGCATATCCTTTACAGGACGCCGAAGTCAACCCCAGCATTTTTTGGCTATTTGTGACTTCTTGGTAAGTTTTACGGTCAGTAGTTTGCCATTGCTTCTAAACGACCGGAACTCATCCCAATTGATAAAAACCAACCCAATGCAGGTCTGCTACCTAAATCGCCTGCAGCTGTATTTCGAACACCGCCAGGCACACACTGAGAGGGATGATTTAAATTAGTCAACCTAGCCTTTAACATTACGGACACTAATAGACAGATCAATAGAGACACAGAAAGACTTATATTTGTGCTTCATAGAATATACTAAGGCATTTGATAAAGTAAAACATGATGAACTGACTAAAATGTTGGAAGATTAACATTGATGGGAAAAATCTCAGAATAATAAAGAATATTTACTGGGATCAAGTAGCGGCAATGAAAATCGGAAATAAAGAGGGCAATTATGAACAAATAATAGGATAGGGCTGTGTTTTGTCACCGGATCTCTTCTCATTCTATAGTGAAGTAATAACGACAGAGATCAAAAAGAAGTCAGGAATACTATTCGGAGGTTATATATACACAATATACGCTATGCATATGACACAGTATTGGTGGCGGATAATGCAAAAGATCTACAACATTTGTTGGATATTGTAGTAACAGAGAGTGCAAAGAAAGGACTCTCCTTGAATATCAAGAAAACAGTAACAGTGATGATATCAAAGAAAAAAGTGATACCAAAATGTGAAATAGAAATAGAAGGGAACATTCTTAACCACGTGGATAGTTTTAAATGTCTAGGGTAATTATAACATCAGATGGAAGATGCACAACAGAGATTAAGAGCAGAATAGGACAAGCAAACGGTGCATTTAAGAAAATGAAGAATATCTTATGCAATAAGTTACTTTCATTTAAGATAAGAAAGCGAGTGCGGAAGTGCTACATAGAACCTGTTTTGTTGTATGGCTGTGAATATTGGCATCTTCTTCTTCTTCTTCAGCGTTCCGAGCCATTGAGGTTCTTTGCTGCAAATACAATCCGTCTATATTCGTCTCTCTGGTGGACCTTCTCTTGCCAGTCGTTGATTCCAAGTGCTTGTAGGTCTGCACATGTATTATCTCTCCACCGCCTTCTTGGTCTACCTCGGGGTCTGCGGTCATTTATTTCCTGAGTGTAAGCGAGTTTTGTTTCCCTATTATCTTCCATTCTTTCTATATGCCCCAGCCATTGTAGTCTATTAGCCTTCATGATACCAGTGATTAGCGGGGACTTAAACAGATCATAAATGTCTTTGTTACTTCTTCTTTTCCACTCTCCACTTTGTGTATCCCTTATGGGTTCCAAAGATGCGTCTTAGAATTTTGTTCTCAAAGGTTTGTAACAAGGCTTCGTCTCTTTTCGTTGTACTCCAGGTTTCAGAGCCATACAGCACAACTGGTCTGATCAGTGTTTTGTATATTGTGATTTTGGTGTTACGAGATAGCGCCTTTGATTTTAGTAGATGTTGTAGTGCATAGTATATCTTATTTCCAGAGTTGATTCTAGTTTGTATTTCTTCCCTTATGATGTTGGAGCAGTTGAAGATTGTACCCAGGTATTTGTATGTTTCCGTTCTTTTAATGGTCATATTATCTATTTGTATGTGGCCAGAATTTTTATCTTGGTTGATAACTAGCCCCATCTGTTGGGCTTTTTCCTTTAAGTGAGTCAATATTTCCAATGTCTTTTGTTCACTTTGCCCTATAATATCTATATCATCTGCATAACCAAGCAGCTTGGATGTTCCTCCAATATCACATTCCTCCTTTATCTTCCTTACAACTTTCTCTAGAGCCAGATTGAAGAGTAGCGGCGATAGTGCATCACCCTGTTTCAAGCCAGATGTTATTTGGAAGGGGTCTGATTTCCTGCCTTTATATGTTACTATATTATAAGTATCTTCCATGCATAGTGTGAATATTGGCATGTAAATGAATAAATTAAGAAGAGATAGGAAGTAACAGAGATGTGGTTCTTGAAACGAATGTTGCGAATTCCTTGGACTACCAAAGTAACTAACAACGACTGCCTGAAAGAGGCTAATGAAGCTATAACATTATATACAACAATAAGAAAGAGACAAACGGCTTTCTTTGGTCGTGTGATGAGAAGAGAGGCATTGGAGAACACCGTGGCAACGGGAAAGATCGAGGGGAAGAGCGGCACATGCAGACCAAGAGAAATGATGCTGTATGGATTGGGATAGTGGGTTGGGGGAATATCATCAGCAGAGTTGATCCAGAACACCATAGACCGAGGCATGAGGAGAGACATACATGCCTACCCCAACCGGCATGGCACTTGTTGATATATATATATATATATATATATATATATATATATATATATATATATATATATATATATATATATATATATATGACAACCAACACAAGACGATCCGCTGCCAAATTGTCCGCAGCTGTAATCTGAACGCGGTATGCGGGATTACAAATACATGGGGGGGGGGGGGGGGGGAGGGGGGGATAGAGGGAGAGAGAGAGAGAGAGAGAGAGAGAGAGAGATCAAGAAGCTCAGTAACGGCACTTTATTAATGACATATTTCTAGCTACACCTTCAGCTCTGCTAGATTGTCATAAGTTCAGACGCTACCTGATTAACTTACGTGAATTTAATAACACATGCGACCTCTATTGCATATTTCTGATAACAAGGGTTACATCTGTAGTTGCATGCATGTGTTAATAAAGGTTGCATATCAGTTACAATTACGCTAATGAGGTGAAAAGTAAATGTTAAGAGAGGTAGTAACTAAATGTTAACAGAGGTAACAACTAAATAATAACAGGTTTCCTAAAAATTTCGTGTTTTCAGTTACAGTGGTACCTCGGGTAACGAACGCCTCAGATAACGAACAATTTGGGGTAAGAACAACAACTTCGAAATGTTTTTGTTCTCGGGTAACGAATGAAGGCGAGAGAGAGAGAGAGAGAGAGAGAGAGAGAGAGAGAGAGAGAGAGAGAGAGAGAGAGAGAGAGAGAGAGAGAGAGAGAGAGAGAGCAAGATGTAACGTTGGAGACAAACGATAGCATACAGTACAAAGGAAGACCACGCAATACTAACATCGCTTCGCGCTAGCCTAGTAGTCTAGTTTTGCCAGCGTGCGCATCCTCGCTTTCATTGGCTTTACTACACAGCAGTAAAAGATTTCTTAGCAGTGGCACTGTGTTCAGTTTATCGCTTTCATTATTTTCCTTGTTAACTCCATCAATTATTAGTTCGAAGAACGGTAGAGGTACTGCTAGGAAGCAGAAACAATAAACAGTGGAGGTAAAGACTTCCTCAAATCAGTCGATGTGGCTAAGGCGTAACTAAGCTGCAGAAGGAAAGACCTCAAATTTTTAGAGGAAGTTGAAAATCTTCTATGAAAATCTTCCATTATCACACAGGAGGAGGAAGCACTGCCGGGGCACACTACAGATGAGCTTGTGGATCTTGTGGATCTGAAAATGCAAAGAATACCATGGACAAACAGAAAAACCAATGAACAAGTCCTTCAAGAAAAAGAAAAAATGAAGATCGTAAACTGATTAGAGTAATTAGACGTAGACAGTCAAATGTATTGGGCATTGTATGAGAAGAAATGAATTGGAGAACTTGGTGACAACTGGTAAGATCGAAGTGAAGAAACAAAGGGGAAGACCGAGAAGTAAATACCTGGATGGCTTGGCCACGTGACATGGCCGAGACAGGAACGCGGAGCTGATCCACGACTATGGTGATCGAATAAGATGGCAAAACATGATTGCTTCCTTGCGTTCGCTGGCTGTGAACTCCAGCGTGAAGTCCTGTATGTCGGATGAAGACATCCTGTTGTCCAACATCAGTGTGATGTCATACCGGACTAAGGTTTGCATGAGTATCCGTTGTCCCATGTCTGGCTTAGTGGTGTGCAGACTGGTGGTTCCTCGCCGTGCAGGCAGATAACTCTCCGACTTCGGAAGAATCAGCGATCCTACTACCAGGACCCCGAAGGGACCTGTTGCCCAGGACGCACGACTAGGACGTGATATTAGGTCTTGGCCAGTATAAAACCTGGCCCTGGTGCCTTGGAAACACCTCTACGTCCCTGGCAAAACATGACCGCCCACGAATTATGCAAACAGTGACATTGGATTCTAGACGGTGCGTCTCCGTGCCTGCTTTCGTCGTCTCGCAGAGTTAGGGCAAGACCTGCCACTTATCCTCGTGCTTTCAGGACTACCAAATGTGATGTCCCTATCACACCATAGTCACATTTTTGGAAACGGCTTGGGAACAAAAATAATTGTGTAAGACTTGTAGAACCATTTAGCCTTGCTGGTTCCCTAGTCATCGTGGTTACTCATCGCGGATGGGGGTAAGTCAATGTGGTGTTTATTTACCTTGTAATAAATAGATATGGAAACCAGAGAATAATATTTAAGAAAAAACAGGCTGGTCTTAGATCACAAAGGAGGTATTCAACAAGGCATTCACTTCAGGTTACTGATCCTGGACGCGTGGCTGAGAGGTCCAGGAATCAACCCAATGCTAAGAAGTGACTAGGTTCGAATACCAGCAGAGCTCTGGGCATGTTTACACTAAATATATAATGCTAACCTCTGACCTCTTTGTTGGTGAGATAAGATACCTGGCCTTATCGGATAAGGGTAAAGGTCAGAAGGTCCCATCTGCAAGGTGTGCAAGTTAATCATCCCACGGCAGTGAGATATCAAAAAGAGAAGGCTGCAAGGCCACCGCCCCGGCAAATTATTAGAAAAGAAAGCCCACCCACGGATTGATAGAGCCCGTACCAGGGATGAAATAATACTTTATGTAAACATGACATAAATATCAAGCCAGCTAGTGAGGACAATGTGTTTTCCCAGCTACCCTGGGAGGGCACCGTCCAAAAAGAGAAACCTGGACCAATGCAGCAGTTTTTTTCTCATGATGTCTATGAAGGCTTCCTCTCAGGCATTGAAACATTTGCTGCAGCGATTGATCTTAAGGACGCGTACAACAGAGTACCATTGGATTTTGTAATGCTTCAGCTTCTTGAACTCAAGATAAGTCCTTTCCTCCTGAGTTGGATCGCTGCAGCCCTCTTCCAATGGAAAGTAGTCTTTAGATGTGGCAGCTGGACTTCAGAACCAACAACAATATATCCTGGCCTACCACAGGGATCACCATTATCTCTGTGAAAATCACCAGCGAGCAAATAATAGGACCGGGGAGGACATTTTCGTACTCAGACGATGCTTTAGTGTATGGTCAGGGCAAGGATAGAGATCAGGTTGCTGTAGAACTACAAACCGAACTTAATCGCATTAGCACTTTGTGTGTTAAAGGTGGGGCAATGGTCAATCCAACAAAGGCAACTGTGACATGGTTCCCTTTGAACAACCATATTGTCAACACTCCAACGCCAACTGTAAATTGGGTTCAGAGACGGTGGAAAAAACGGAGGCGATGAATTACCTGGGGATACGATTTGATCGAAGACTAGCTTATACTGATCATGTTGACCAGATGATAACAAAGGCCAAGCGGGGTTTGGCAGCGATGTGAGTGATGGCGGCGGCAAACTGTGAGCAGCACCATCTATATCTTCTCCTTTCTGTTTTGGAGTATGCGATGGCGATGCTGTCTCTCAGCCATAAGCAGATAGAAAGGATGGAAAGGATACAGAACGAAGCTATGCGCATTATTCTTGGATGTACAAGAGATACAGCATGCAGGGCGATGCGCTACCTTCTTGATTTTCCAACCATGAGGGACAGAATACAATTTGCCAAGCACGTGCCTATCTCAGAGTCAACGCAAACACACAACATCCACTGCATAGCGAGATTAAGAAGGTAAAGGGCAGCAGGTTAAAAAGAGGAAAGTCATGGATGGGTCAAGCCGAAGACATTCTTCAGCAGGTGTGTTCACTTGAGGACTTAGAACCTGGCGAGGAGTGGGTACAAGTGCCAACAGAGTTCTGTACATCGTTTTCAGTGTGCATCCAACTAGACAGGAAATGCAGACAAGAAAATCCAGCTGCTGTGGAGGCGGAAGTACAGGCTCTGATCTTCGAGAATTCTTTAGAGGATGATGCTGTCATTTACACGGATGGGTCGGTCGTCCGAGGAGTGAGAAGTTCATGGGCCTTTACGGCTCAGGCCGGAGGGAAAAGTGTGAAGGAAGAGTCTGGCGCTTTTGCTTTGACCACAAGCAGCCTGACTATGGAAGTCATGGCAGTAAGTAAAGCAATAACATGGCTCGAGACACAGACATTCAATCGGGCATGTGTCCTTAGTGACTCAATGAGTATGCTCAGGAGGATAGAGATGGGGTGGGTCCGAAGAGAGTGGCTGCTGTCTCTGGAGCGGTCTCGGCTGGCAAAGATTAGTTTCATCTTCGTGCCAGGGCATGCGGGTGTACAAGGGAATAAGCAGGCTGACAGGCTTGCAGGTAGGGCTACTGTGGAAGGCGGACGAGCCATGGACCAGGCAGACATTCTGAATGCTCTACGAGAAGTAAGTCGTTTACGAGAACCAAGAGATGACTGGGAATCTACAACCATGGTCAGGCTGCGAGAACAGCAAATTAAAAGAGGCGTGGCCAAACAAAAACACTACGCAGGAACTCAAAGAAAAGTAATAAACCAACACAGAACTGGTGTCGTGAGCTGCTGCACGCTGCGGGATTTGCCGAGGAGGGGATCCTAGCACTTATAGACTGAATGGTTCGATGTGCAATGAGGATGATCTGTCGACTAACTAACTAACTAACTGACATAAATATATGATGAAGTCGGACACACTGACATTTCATTAGCACAATTAGGTGGTACGCCACTCCGACTGAAAACGGAACACAAAAGAAGAGGAGCAAGAAGAAGATGAAGCTTTCTGAAGGAACAGCACCACCAACGGAAACACAGATTGCGAGAGAGCTCCAAAAAGTTCCAGAAATAACAGTCTCCAGCATGAATTATTTATTGTGTCTTGGAAACCACAGTTGTATAAAATGGGAGTGACATTGATGAAGCAACACTGCCGATGCAATAATAGTCTCATTTACGCTCCAAATGAAGTAACAATTTGTGTGTTGTGTACGCCAGAGTTGAAAATAACCTTGATTGAACAACATACACGTATTCTGTTTGATAGCAGGGGCTGGCTGCTGCCAAGCTTTCACGGGAGTCCAGATAAAAACACAAAATGGGACTGAGAAACTCGACGGATATAAAAATACACACAGATACAGTGAACATTTCGATCGAAATCTTTATCACCGGAACAATGACAACGACACAATAGAAATAGCTGCAAAATAAAACCCATAGTAAATTTGAATAACGAAGACAAAAACAATAGATTGCACGATTTATTGCTTGGCATATTTCGCTGCATCTCGTCAGGTACATACCTCACACAATATAAAGTAAAATAATAAAACCTTCCAGCTGAAATATACACATGTTAGCACAGTATTTCAGTTGCCTACCACGGTAATTTTAAACTGACGATCATGTTTTTCTTTTTGCACAAAACTGGCCTATGTACATTGATAATGATGGCTTCTGCAAACTTTAAAAAGCGACTATTTTGTGTATTAAACAACACGCGAAACGCATCGTTTCTATCAATCACATGACTGGTTTTCAAAACATGCTGTGCAGTCGATGACGCGGGAGGTTTGTGGTGTGTTGGCCTGGCCAGGCTCCTATCAGTTGTGTGTAGTATCTTGTCAATCCATTTGGGTATGTGTTCAACCATCCGGTTGTTTAACTGCCGCTCTGTTCTGCCGATGTAGGTAGCCTGGCACCTGCATGTGAACTGGTAAATGCAATTTGATTTGGCGTGCAGAGGGACAGATTCTTTTACTGCTGGGGTCGAATAGGTGTGGTTCTGTACCTAATAACTAGAGTTGCAGCACAGAATGCTCGGCAGACTGCTGTAATGAGCCGGTCCTGTAGACGTTGAATTACGTCATCCCCTCGAAAGGTTAGCTGGATAAATACCTTGAGTTTAGGGACTGCAGTTTCGTTGGGTTTTGGTTTCAGCTGTTGGCAGTGGCGCTTTGTAAATCCTGTGGAGTACCCATTCAAGTGTAAGACATTCTTCAGAGTTTCAAATTCTTCCGTCAGTGTGTCCTGGGTGCATATCTTCCTGGCACGGCCAAACAGGGTCCGGGCTAAACTCAGTTTGTACTGAACAGGTGCGAAGCTCTGAACATTTAGGTATTGGCCAGTCAATGTTTCTTTGAGGTACACCGATCTGTGAATTGTGCCGTCTGCTCCACGTCTCATTAGAATATCTAAGAACGGCAATGCTTCGTTGTGTTCGTGTTCCATAGATAGAGAGATGTTTTTATGCGCCTAGTTCATTATAGCCTGGAACGATGTTTATAGCTCGTCTGTAGTGATAATTAATATATCGCCTACATAACGACGGTAGAAGACCAAGTTTTTAATGTCTGAGGATTTCTTTTTTTCTTCTAAATGTGCTATAAAAATGTCCGCTAGAATAATAATAATAATAATAATAATAATAATAAGTCTTTATTTTCAAAGGGTTAAGAATTGGGCACGCAGGCCCGTCTGACATTCTGCCCTTCTTCTCTATTTCCTCTCATACATTCTTTCATTCAACATCACTTATGAAGCAACTTTTGACAACAAAAGAACATTAAAACGCATGAAAAATAATCAATAACAAATGACTCACTGAGGCAGTGTTTAACATGGGCATTATAAATACCTAAGGAGGGTGTATCGTGCCATACATAAGGGAATGTTTTTTGGCTAGTTGTCGTTTGAGATAAGTTACCATTATTGTCTTTTTTGTGTTATTTGTTATGGGGGCATGTAGTCTGTACTAAGGTAGTGTTCAAACAGGTTGCGAATGTATGTATGTATGAATAGGACCAAGAGGACTCCTCATGGCCACTCAAGATATCTTGGAAGAAGTTAACTCGAAAAGATCACTGGTTACTTGCATCAGAAGAAGACAGTCCACATTCTTTGGGCAATATCACAAGAAGAGGAAAGTTGGAGTATGTCGTGAAAACGGGACGGCTGCAGGGGAAGAGAGGCTTAGGAAGACCAAGAGAGAAGACGCTGGACAGTTTGACACCATGGCATGGAGAAACGTCGGTATCACAATTGAATGGAAGCTCGAAAGACAGAAGGCTGTGGACAGACATTGTCATGAACGTCACACTGGCATGGACAATAAGGAGAAGAAGAGCGCTTCACTTACCTCAAAGTTGCAGATGCCGACAACACCGTTGAACATACAATTGTATAGAAAACTGGAAACAGCCTATAAATGCTGGAGCTGATGTCGACGTCCTGTAAAGGATATGCAACTAACTTCTAAACTTTAATATAGCCGTGAAATGGATGTAATCTATGGATGCCGAGTGCGTCATCATTAACGTGAAAATGCTGAGCGTGTCAAGACCAGTGACAACGCGGACTACGTCACCAGTAATGTGACAGTGTAGTTGAACGGGGTCTCAAAGATTGATGTTCCAGTGATGTTTCCAGCAGCTGTATAAAAGTGCCTCAAAGTGTGCAGTAGATATCCTAAAGGGCTGTACGTAATTTAATGAATCCCGACACATTGCATGCAACATACCTGGAAATGAAGAGGCTGGCAAATTGGCAAAGGAAGATGGAAGACTACCTCACCCTGATATAGACCTAAACTTATGATGAGGCCAAGAAGTTTATCAGAAGCATCTATATAACCAAGTGGGAATTAGAGCCTTTAGGCCACCTGAAAGATGATGCATATTACCGGCTCTGCTGAAATGAAACTAGCAGCAATCTGTAGATTTCACACAGGATATAGCACGCTGAAGTACAGCTTGTTCAGTAAACTAAAGATAGAAGATACAGTTGTATATAATTGTGGAATTGGTAAAATTATTTTGACCTACACCTTCTCCGTTCTAGGCAAACTTTATGGAGATGTTAACGACCTCAGTTTGACTGCTGCTTTCCTTAAATATATTCAAGCGGACTTCTGATTGTACACGAAGAAGAAGAAAACGTGTAGTTGCCACATTTTCAAGGAAAATTTAAATAAATGATTCAAGTGTTACTAATGTATACACAATAAACAAGTTTCTGGAAACTTTTCAGTACATCAACGAAAAATAGAAATGAAATTGGTAAACTTTACAAGCACGCAAACACAAGCGACATAATGGACATAATGGATAATGGAGAAATTGCAGCTGGACATTTTTGAAACTACTTTATAAATAAGTTCATCCACGTACAACGGCCTGTCACTTAGCTTGCCTTGTAGAAAGGAATACAGGAAAAAAAGTGTATTTCTAATTTTAACAATAAAATTATTGTAAACAGCGACTCATTAATTCATTCATTCATTCAGTAGCATGTTCTTTGCTGAATCTCGCTCTCATAACAACCTTCCGGAAAACTTCTCAATCACAAGCAAGATGTCCCGCGTCCGATACACCCATCTGGTGATCATCCGCCACATCCTGCATCCATCTTCTCTTTGGGCTTCACTCTTCCTCTCTTCCCAGGCATATATCCCTCCATTATTGTTCTCTCCAAACATTCATGACGTTTTAAGTGACCAAAATATTTAAATTTTCTTTGTTTTATCGTCTTTAATAGCCAACCCTCTTCAATAATAGCCAACCCTCTTGAAGTATGGATGCATGTGTTCTTTTCTTTACCCAAGAAATTCTTAGACCCCGTCGATAACATTTGTATTCAAAGGCATTTATGCGCTGTTCAGCTTGTTTAGTAAGCGCCCAGGTCTCACAAGGCGTATGTTGCAATGGGAAAGATGCATGCTCTTAAAAATCTAATTTTTGTAGGTCTATCAGTCCAACTCCATAATTTATTCAGTTGTTTTAGTCTTTGAAGAGCAACTGATAGTCGTCGTTTATTTTTTTTCATTGTTTCACCATTGTTGGTAATCAATGACCCAAGATTTTCAAAATTTGCCACTACCTCCAATCTTTCC
This sequence comes from Cepaea nemoralis, assembly GCA_014155875.1. Taxonomy (NCBI): domain Eukaryota; kingdom Metazoa; phylum Mollusca; class Gastropoda; order Stylommatophora; family Helicidae; genus Cepaea; species Cepaea nemoralis. The sequence goes on along the minus strand of JACEFZ010001620.1, from coordinate 72,934 downwards.
TCATTAACAAATATTTACTTCTCCATAGTAGTTTTATCTGTATGCATTATCTTTGTTTTTGCTATATTCAGATATAAGTTATGATTTTCACTATTTCTTTGGGTTGAGGTTATTAAGTTTTCATACCATTCTGTGATGTGGATAGCAATACTGTATCATCAGCATATCGAATCTCTGGTATTTCATGACCACTAATATTTAGGGAATCATACTGCGCCCTGGTTATATCATCTCTGACATTTCTCATTATATCTTCGGCATACCATCCATCCATCATGTGCCATGCCGATAAGCCTCGGCGGTCATGTTTTGCCATCTCACTCGATCACCAAGTCGTGGATCAGCTCCGTGTTTCTGTCTCGACCTTTGGTCTCCTCTCTTCGATCTTGCTAGTTGTCACCAAGTTCTCCAATTTATTTCTTCTCATAACATGCCCAAAAAATGTTGACTGTCTACGTCAAATGTCTCTAATCAGTTTACGATCTTCATTTGTTTCTTGAAGGACTTGTTCATTGGTTTTTCTGCCTGTCCATGGTATTCTTCGCATTTTCCACAGAAACCACATTTCCACAGCCATCAGATGTTTTTCAGCTTGTCTGCTCATTGTCCACGCTTCACATCCATACAAAATTACAGGTTCTATGTAGCACTTCAACACTCTTTTTCTCGTTTCAGTTGATATCTTTTTATTGGTCAGTATGTTTTTCATCTTGCAAAAGGCTACCTTCGCCATGGCAATTCTTGTTCTAATCTCTTCAAGGCATCTCCCATCAGATGTTATGACTGTTCCGAGATAGCTGTACCGATTCACTTGTTTAAGAATATGCCCATTTACTTGTATATTACATTGTGGTATTTCTTCCTTCCTAGTGACGACCATAATCTGTATCTTCTTACAATTCAATTCTAACCCTAGTTCTCCACTGTGTGCAATAACCGCATCTACTAAATTTTGCAGGTCCTGTTCATTGTCTGCAATCAAGACTGTATCATCTGCATATCTAATGTTATTGATGTATCGTTTCCCCAATGTTGATTCCTTCCACATCTTCTATATTTCTGAAAATACTTTCACTGTATAGGGAAAAATGATCTGGATACATTGCATATCACTGTCTCAAACCTCTCTTAATAGACAGATATTGACCTACTTCCTTATCAATTCTTATGGCAGCTTGTTGTTTCCAAAATATGTTTTATATATGTTTATATGTATTTTCCATCAATTTGTAGATCTTCAATCATCCTTATGTCGACATGTCTCACTTTATCGAAAGCCTTGGTGTAGTCAATAAAGCAGAAGTGTAGATCTTTGTTTACTTCTATAGAACGTTCAATTACTGTTCTCAGTATGTACACAGCATTTACTGTACCCTTGCCTGCTACAAACCCACATTGTTCCTCTCCTATTTCAGGTTGTATTTTCTTCCTAACTCTTTGCATGATAATTCTTAGCAAAATCGTCGTGATGTGACTCATTATACTAATTGTTCGATGTTGATCACATTCCAAGGCTCCTGCTTTCTTTGGGGTTGCAATAAATACAGAATTACATAATTCACGAGGTACATCTCCAGTATCATATATGGTATTCAGGAGTCTGGTAACTTTATCTATTCCGTATTCTTCTAAAGCATTAATCATTTCTGTTGTGATGCTGTCTGAATCGGGGATCTTGCCAGATTTCATATGGTTAAGAGCATTCTGAACCTCCATCTTCAAAATTGATGGTCCTTCATTATTATTTTGAATATCATACTGTTCTTCTCTGTTATCATCATAAAGGTATTTCACATAATCTGACCATACATGTAAAATCTGATCTTTTCCTATTATGATTTTTCCATCTTGTGTCTTTAGGCAGCCTGCTGATGTATGTGTTCTTTGATTAGTAAGCTCCTGAATTTTTGTGTGCATTAGTTTGGTATTTTTACTGTTGTGTTGTTTTTTTTTTTTTCAATTTCTATGCAATTTTTCTCGAGCCATGCTTCTTTTGCCTCCTTACATAATGTTCTGACTTTTCTGTGAATTTCTTTATATTTGGCAGGATTATTTTTGTTATGTCTTCTTGTTTCCATTAGCTGTAAAATTTCTCCAGTCATCCATGGCTGACGCCACACTTTCTTTAATTTTGGAATAGTTTTTTTTCTGCAGCTAAACTGATTGAATTCTTCAACATTTCCCATTGATCATCCACATCTTGAAATAGGATCTCTAGATCAGACAATTTATCAAATTTGTTCTGTACTTCTATGTTAAAATTATCTTGTATTTCTTTGTCAGTTTTGAATTTGCACAAATCATATTTGTTGTTTCCGGTTGTATATTTGACTTTCTTTAACTTTATCCTTATTGTGCCTGTAATTAATCTGTGATCACTGTAACAGTCTCCACAGGGAACTGTTTTTACGACTGTTAGCGCATTTCGAAACCTTCTGCTAATCAGGATGTAATCTATCTGGTTTTTAATCCTGCTGTCTGGTCCCCTTCATATCCATAATCGTCTTTAATAACCAACATACAGGTTAAACAAATAGGGTGACAGCACACAGCCCTGACGGACTCCTTGCTTGATGTCTAACCAATCTGATGTCTCGCCATCTATTCTAACCGCTGCTTGTTGGTCTAGATCGAGCATTTTTATGAGTTGTACTACACGCGATGGAAAGCGCATATTCCTCATGATTTCCCAAAGTTTCTGGTGTTGTACACATTCAAATGCTTTTGAATAGTCCACAAAACATGAAAATAGGTTTACATTAAATTCTCTGCACTTCTCTATTATTAAACGCATGTTAAGTATGTGATCTCTTGTTCCTCTTCCTTGTCTAAATCCAGCTTGAACCACAACTATCATGTAAATATTATATAATTTTCATTTTTTTTTTTTTTTGGTTCTTTTCTTTCAAAATCACAATCAGTGATCCACAAAGCTATCTTGTCCGCAATTCTTGTCAACATATATCTTGATCACATTGTGCAGGAAACAATCTACCAATATACAATGCATATATCAACTGGAGGTCGACGTGAAAACTTTTACTATTGGAATACTTTATGGTAGTAGACAACCTTGTTGGAACTGCGACTAACTAACTAACTAACTAACTAACTAACTAACTTGTGGCAGTGGAACATCTTGGCGGTAGTGGGACATCTTGTAGCAGTGGAACACCTTGTAGAAGTAGAACACCTTGGCGACAGTGGAACACCTTGTAGCAGTGGAATACCTTGTGGGAGTGGAACACCTTGTAGGAGTGTAACACCTTGTTGGAGTGGAACACCTTGTAGGAGTGTAACACCTTGTTGGAGTAGAACACCTTGTAGCAATGGAACACCTTGTGGCAGTGGAAAATCTTGGCGGTAGTGGAACACCTTGTAAAAGTAGAACTCCTTGGCGACAGTGGGACATCTTGTAGCAGTGGAATACCTTGTAGCAGTGGGAGACCTTGTAGGAGTGTAACACCTTGTTGGAGTGGAACACCTTGTAGGAGTGTAACACCTTGGTGGAGTGGAACACCTTGTGGCAGTGGAAAATCTTGCGGCAGTGGAACACCTTGTGGTAGTGGAATATCTTGGTGGTAGTGGAACACCTTGTAAAAGTAGAACATCTTGGCGGCAGTGGGACATCTTGTAGCAGTGAAACACCTTGTAGCAGTGGAACACCTTGTAGCAATGGAATACCTTGTAGCAGTGGAAGACCTTGTAGGAGTGGAACACCTTGTTGGAGTGGAAAAACTTGTAGCAGTGGAACACCTTGTGGCAGTGGAAAATCTTGCGGCAGTGGAACACCTTGTGGCAGTGGAACACCTTGGGTCAGTGGAATACATTGTAGCAGTGGAGTAGATTGATAGCAATATAACACACTGGAATAAACATATCAATAACGGCACTCCGACATATATATTTCGCCAGAGAAAAGAAGATGAAAAGGAGGAGGGGAAGAGGTGGAGGAGGAGGAGGAGGAAGAAGAAGAAAAAGAAGAAGAAGAAGAAGAAGAAGAAGAAGAAGAAGAAGAAGAAGAAGAAGAAGAAGAAGAAGAAGAAGAAGAAGAAGAAGAAGAAGAAGAAGAAGAAGAAGAAGAAGAAGAAGAAGAAGAAGGAGAAGAAGAAGACCTGAACAATGACAGAAAAAGAGAAAATTAAAATTACAACAACAGATATGAGATTACTGAGAAGAATGCTAAACGTTCCACGAAGAGAGTAAATCAGAGATGATGAAAAACAGGACTAAAGTGGGGGTAGTAGCAGCCTTAGATTTCATTAGAAAACAGCAAGTGAAATGATTCGACCACATAACTAGCAGTACCAACTGACAGTATACCACAATAAGCAATGATGTACAAACCAAATGGGAGCAGAAGAAGAGACCGACCATGTAAATGGTGAACAGAAGAAATAACTGTGTGATCCATGTGAATCTCGATATACGAAGCCCATAAACAAGCACTCTCTAGCTGTTTATGCTCACCTCGACACCGCAAGGTACAGGAGGAACGAGATTACATTAGATGAGACTGAAGATACAGCAGGTTCATGCGTTAACACGGGACAATGTAAAAACTGGTCTCTGTAATTAACAATTGATTAATAGTAGGAGATTAGATAATATGCTTAATGTTATACCCGCATAATTATGCCACCCAATAAAACCAACTCTCGCGCCCGTCCTTGACATGAAGCCGGGCGAATAAAGATAATAAATAAGGGGTTGTTTCAGGGAGCACCGTTAACTGCCAGATGCCGACTCGTGTGGGGGAGCTGATATAACTGTAATCTAATGATTAACTTGTGTTACGGGTTCACTCAGAGATTCTCAAGATATAGATTTACAGGGCTGTTATGCCACCTTGGGTCAAGACTTTTTCTTGTTCCGTTATGAAAAGTCAACGTTGACAAAGCCAATAGCTGTTTAGGTCAGGGAAAAACGTTATGTGTAGCTTGTGGCTAGAACATCAAATGATAATAATAATATTATTTCAGTCTTGGTTGTATTCAAGTTGAACTTTTGTTAATCACGAATATTACATTATACCTGGTAGGTCAGAATGGCCGAATAGATAAGAACGTGTGTTCTTAAATATCCGGTATGCTGATGCTGAGGTTCAACCCCTACACCAGAAAATTGGACTAAAATGTTGAACTATCGTTCTTGACTTGGGGACGTAAATTACAAGTACCTCTGAAGTCGGAGTGGGTTCGCCTGAAGACGAAGAACACTGTTAATAATAGGCAAAGCTAATCGACACGCAAATTTCAGTCCAGCACTATTATATGTAATGTGCATGGACTACACTTGAGTTCAAAGCGAGCGAGCGCAAAAAAAAAAAATTATATCTTTAGAGTCTAGACGTTACATTCTCCCAAATATGAATGTTGCTGGAGGACTAACAACGCTGTGTTCACATCAGCATGTGACACTTTGAAGTATATACTGCAATGTACCACATCCGCTAATATTCAATCGTATATGACCCTAGCTTCTATGCGGCATAATAATATTTGTTAAATCCCCTTACGAGAACGGCTCTTAACTGACCTAATCTTATCATCATCAATCATCATTATCATCATCATCATCATTCATCATCATCATCATCATCATCATGTGCCCTTCCAATTGGCATATGCGTTCATGTCTGCACACAGATGTCGGTCTCTGGTGGTCTGGTTAAACTGTTGATGATATTTCTCCATGCAACCGCTTCATTCCCTCCAGCATAATTTCTCTTATCCGTCTTTGCCTTTTTTGCTTCTGATCTTTCCAATTGTCACGATGTTCTCCAGTGTCTCTCTTCTCATCACATAATCAAAGAATGCTGTTTGTCTACTCTAGTTGTTATATTTAACGTTCTAGTTTCATTAGTCTCTTCCGGGCAATCGTTGTTAGGTACTCTGTAAGTCCAAGGTGTTCGGAATATTTGTCTCAGAAACCACTTCTCTGTTTTTTCCAAGCTCTTCCTGAATTGTTCACTCATGTTCCATGATTCACGATCATACAGCAGAACAGGTTCTATAACTTTTCTGCATTCTCTTTATTAAATTCAATTATAGTGACTTACTGCATAAGACACTTTTCATTTTCTGAATTGCAGGTTTGTTTGTTTGTTTGTTTGTTTTGCGCTCGCTCGCTCGCTTTGAACTCAAGCGCAATTCATACACCTTACTTCTAGTAGTGCTGGACTGAAAACACTCCGACTTCACGGCCCCAAGTCAAGGACGATAGGTAAGCATTTCAGTCCAACCGTCCGGTGTAGGGATTGAACCCCTTACCTCGGCCCCAACACACCTGATGTTTAAGAACACGCATTCTTATCCATTCCGCCATGCTGACCTACAAATGCAGCTTGTGTTTGACGTATTCTGCCTTTAGTCTATGCCGTGCATCTTCCATCTGACGTTATAATTGTCCCTTAAATGTTCAACTTGATAAAACATTTCTCCTTCTCTTGTTATTTCACATTTATGTGTCATCTTTTTCTTTGATATAACCATTGTTTCTATATTCTTGATATTAACAGCAAGTCCTATTCTTGCACTCTCTGTTACTACAGTGTTCACCGGTTGTAGATTGATTACGTTTTCCGCCATCATGTTTAGCCGACGTAACTTAGAGTATCGAAAACAACAATTTCCGGTTGAAATCTTAACTGAAATACAACATAGTATATGTCACGCACTTTAGGTAATTGGTGGGTATAGATACGCTAGAGCAGTGGTTCTCAACCGATGGGGACTCCCCCCCCCCTCCCTCCCAGGGGAGAATTTTAGGGTTTCCAGGCGGGAATTAAGATTATTTCAAGATCACGTTAATACAAGATCCGATTACTTGATATTGTTTTTCCCTTCATACTGTACGGTTCTGTACGTCTCACCCTTCTAAAATTCAATTTATAAAATAAGTAGACCAAGAAATCATGTTTTATGTGGACGTCTAGACTTGTTTTAGTATGTGCTATTAAATTTAGCTTTCATTATTACGTATACAGTGTAGGGGCGGGGGCGGGATTTTTAGGTAGGGAATACAAAAGGGAGAAATGACGTTCTGAAAATATGGTGAGGGGGGGGGGGGGCAAGGGCCAAATTGTTAGGTAGGAAATACGAAAAGGGGGAATGACGTTCTGAAAATATGGTGAAGTGGGACAAGGGCCAAATTTTTAGGTAGGAAATACGAAAGAGGGGGAATGACGTTCTGAAAATATGGTGAAGTGGGGCAGGGGCCAAAAAAGGTTGAGAACCACTGTGCTAGAGTCTCTCATATAACTTCATTAATTTACACGACTTTAGTATAGTATTCGCACAGCATTCACATCGCATAATTCCAATTTTTCAGAACGTAATGTAAACACTTAACGGTATAGAACTGTATTATCTCCCCCGATGTGTCTCCACCTTGACTTGGTGGGGGAGCTTGCGTGTCCCATCGACCCCATGTGCTTGCCGATGGATGAAAAACTACATATCGGACAGCTTATGGGATAGGGACCAGACTAAGAGAGACACAACCTGCTGCTCTTCAGGTAAGACTGAGGATAGCAGTCAAAAATTTAAATCAGGTGCACGAAGGCAGAAGTTCTTGGTCCGGACAAAACTCTTAAGGCTCCCTGTCGAGGGCTGTGGCTGAACGCCTCTAAGCCACAAACCCTCGGATCTGAGAGCCGGGCCGATACCCACCAACCGAAAAATAGAGGCGTGATACTGAGCAAGCTACATGCTCAGGTCTGATACATGTTCGAAGGCTCTCAGCTGGGGGATATGAGAGATTCCCGGATGAGAGTGCCAGGCCGTTTCTCGTTCACTGCTGCACGAAGGTAAGTTGCTGAGCCGGCAGCACATGTAGCCTACCTCGTGAGCGAGTACAAAAAGTCAGAAAAGTGCCCCAGTCGAAGGAAATGGTTACGAAAACTGTCTGTATCTAACTCATAGAGAGTGTAGACAAAAGTGGAAGAACGTCTCAATGACGCGAAATGGAACGCACGGCGAGCGAACCTATTGCGTGGTCTGAAGTCAAAAGCAAAAGCTTCCCGAGTGGATGTCGCTCGCAGTCTGACCGCTCCTGGTGTGTGCTTGAGCGATCGGTGGCAAGCGAGATGCCCAACACGGGGAAGGGAGGAACTAAAGCAGCCATGAGCAGGACGTGGCAACTCCTCGGGTGAGCCCGGGCTCAGAGCAATATGTGCCGGCTCTGAAATTATGGAAGCCTCCTTGGATAGCGAGGGAATGCCCATGGTCTGCCCCTGCCTTCTCTTGAGGGCCGACCGCGATGTCGTTGATCGTTCTATCTTGACCAGCTGAGATGTTGGCGACATCACAACAGTCTAACGTGCCTCGAAACCAGAGGAAGGCTAACCTCATTAAAAAATGCCCGCCAGAAGCCGGAAGTGTCGTCCTACGGGTGGCAAACTAAAAATTGACACTACGCAATTACGTCCGAGTGAAATGTCTCGTCCGAATGTCTCTCGTGCTAGGAACAGCTCTGACTACCTAGTTTCCGAATGCCGCTCTTGTTCGGAACAGCTCTGACTAGGTAGTTCTCCGAATGTCTGTCATGCCTGGAACAGCTCTGACGGGCGCAACGACAAGCACATGTCCGAAAACTCGCTGAGTGGATGCCGTCTGCAAACCTGTCTGGTTTGTGCGGGAATGGCCCGGGGAAAACGAAATGACCAATATATTGAAGTGAGGATTTAAAGCAGCCATGAGCAGGACGTGACGATTTCCCTCGGTGAGCCCAGAACCAGGGCGTTATGTGTCGGCCCTGCAACTATGGAAGCAACCTTGGATGGCGGAAAATGCTATGGACTGTCCCTGCCTTCCTTTGAGGTATGACCGTTGTCTTCGACCGTTCAACCTTGGCCAGCTGGATTGTAGATGGCACCACAAAAGTGAGAGTCTCCCAGGAATGCTACCTGGTCAAAAAAGCACGCTATTGTCGGATGTGTTGGCCTACGGGTTTCGGCCCATGGGCGCATAACAGACACACCGCAATCACATCTGAAAAAAAAACACTCCGGATGAACGAAAAGAAGAAGAAGAACTGTATTATTTCATCACCAGAATAACACAAGAGCGTTCGCTCTTAAACTTCCGATGTGCTGGTCTCGAGGTTGGGCTTTCAGTCCCTACACCGGGATTAAGTTGAACTTGAACGTTTACTTACCGTTAAAAAACGCTATGGCAAACTACTGAACGTAAGTTTGTTTAGATAATCAACCTGCGGTTGACCGCAACGTCCTGCAAAGGACACGCAACTCAGCTGTGATCCAATTATTTGTCCCTGGTCGCGGCTCTCTGGGAGCAAGTATATAGTGCAATAGAAGAGATAGATCAGTGGTTCTCAACCGGTGGGGAATTCCCCCCAGGGGGGAATTTTAGGGTTTCCAGGGGGGGGGGGGAGGAGGAATTAATATTATTTCTAGATTGTGTTAATACAAGAATCGATTACTTGATATTGGTTATTCCTTCATACTTTACGGTTCTGTACGTATCACTCTGCTGAAATTCATTTTATAATGTAAGTAAATCCGCAAATCACATTTTATGTAGATGTCTAGACTTGTTTTAGTATGTGCTATTAAATTTAGCTTCAATTATTACGTATACTGTGTGGGGCAGGGGGAAATTTTTAGGGAGGAAATACAAAGGGGGGGGGGGAATGACTTTCTAAAAATATGGTGAGGGAGCTATGAGGCCCTAAAAATATGGTAAAGGGGGGAATGGGCCAAAAAAGGTTGAGAACCACTGAGATAGATCATCACGACCTGAAGTGAATAGTGCTGCAGGGAGTGACCGGATGATATGGCCGACACTCAGGACTCTGAGGACAGGCCTGAGGGATAAATAATCAAACTACTGTTAGTATCATTAGTAGTTGGACTCTTCGCTGGCTGTTGCAGATGAAGACGGGGCACGTATGAGAATGCCCCCTGTGCTGTGAATTCGGTTCTTGATTCATCTCAACTCCTGGACAGTGGGTTGGGTCTGCTGACATATCCAATACTGGTCATGTTATTTAAGTCCAAACCACCAGCGGCTGAACTGAACCTATTACTTCGCCGTCAGCGGAGTAGGTGTAAGCGCTAGCGCGTTAAATATTTTGGCCACTCCGACCTCTTATTTGCGGATACCCTGCAGATATGGGGTCTTGGTGGCCAAGTGGTAACCCCACCTGTCTCGCGCTATGAAGATTGTGCCTTCGTTTTCGGACGCGTCATTTGGGTCGCGAGTGCAATTCTTTTGCAGGCCCGCTTGAGTCTTCGCTGGAGCTATGGAGTTCGTGCTCTGTGCGACGCTTTCGGCAGACCGCTCTGTGGCAAGAAGATGGGATAGAATCCAGTGCAATTAAGTCGATCCTTATGTCTTTAGCCGCTTTTATTATGCAAATAGGACAAACTAAATGTCTTTTAACCGATTCCGCGCCAAAGAAAAGGTAGGTTTCGAACAAAACACAAAGTTGGAAATTGGGAAGATGGGGTGTTTCATAGTTATGACTTTAAAGTCATATGATAGCAGATATGTTGTATTACATATCAAATTAAAAAGGGTTACGTAAACGAATGTACTGCATATAATAAACCCACGGAAATTCGCTTTCGACGATTGATCATCCTATGGTATTTAATCAGATAAAAAAAATGCTTTACACTAACCGATTTCCGTAAACCCGTTAGATCAGGGGTCACCAAACTACGGCCCGCGGGCCGGATCCGGCCCGCGACGTCATTTGATCCGGCCCGCCGACGGTACTCGAACTTGCTTGTGATACAATTTAAATGTATATTTTATGTTTACAATAAAAGGAGATCTTAACAAGTGCGGAGACCTCTTGTCTGCCATGTGTCTTAAATTTACCATTTTCAATTATAAATTATTGTATTTAGATATTCTTGTTTATTGTAATGTTTGCTTATTTCGCACCATCCCAAGTCCTTCCCCGGCTCGTGGTAGCGCCGCCTACGCTCTGACGTTACCATGGTGTCCATGACAACACACACACACACACACACACACACACACACACATCTTTCCCTCCCCCAGATTCGTGCGGCTGTCGACACAGATCCAATGCTCCAGAAATATTTATTTATTTTTGTCAGTCATCCATTTTGTAGGTATGTAACAAGGATTTCTTTGTTTGACAGTGATAGGTAAGTGAACTACAAGTGTGAATAGAGGCAATAAAGTAGCAAACGTAGCATAAAAATGCCATAGAAGCCTCGTGTTGTTACGAAAATATTATCCCCAGCTCAGAAGAATTTCCCGGTCAAGGTGTTAATCGAGCTGGTCTCTAGGCCAGTGTTTTACAACCTTTCTGCTGGATCATATCCTTACGCAAATGTTTACGTTGCTCAAGGAACTCTGTGCGATGATCCAAGTGTCTGTCCTACTTTATGTAATAAACCAGGTGGGCAGGAATGTTGCATTTAGGCGATTTCGGTCTGTTTCGGCGGAACCCCTGGCTGCCATTCGAGGAACCCCGGTTGAAAAAACTCTGCTCTAGGCTGTTTATTTAGACCGGCTCTATTTATATATTTTGCAAACTTTATTATTAGATATATTTTATTACCAAAGGTACATATAAACTGTATATGTACCTTTGGTGTGCCGTAGCTTCACCAGTGATCACTAGTCCTCTGCATTTCTTGTGTTTCAATAGGATTTTAATTATATTTCTAATTCAATGTCTTTTTCATTTTCAGATCCCGTATACTTCACCCTTCATTATGGCTACCAAGAAAAGAAAAGTGGACGCCGAGTGTCGCGTTTTCAATGAAGAATGGGGAGTAAGTACTTCTTTGTGGAAACAAAGGACCAGAAAACCAGTTGCGTAATATGCAGCGAAAGTGTTGCCGTTTTGAAAGCGTACAAACTTCTGCGTCACTACGAAACAAAACATCTATCAACATATTCACAGTTTTCTGGAAAGTTACGCTCTGAGAAATATGAGTCCACAAAACGTGGTTTAGAAACACAAAGAAATCTCTTCACGAGAAAGTTTGCTGAAACTGAATCTGTCACACGTACAAGTTACAAAATAATGCATAAGATGGCAGAACGAGGAAAACCGTTATCTGATGGCAACTTCATCAAAGAGTGTATGATGGAAGCAGCAAATGACTTGTGTCCTGAGAAAGTCGATTTGTTTGGAACTATCAGCCTTTCGGCAAGTTCAGTTGTGTGGAGAACAGAAGAAATTGAAGAGAACATAGTGCTACAGATACGAGAAAAAACTAGGAACTTATTGTGGTATTCTCTAGCACTGGATGAGTCTACTGATCTCTCGAGTACGTCACAACTTCTCGTGTTTATTCGTGGTGTCAATTAGGACTTTCAGATAACGGAAGAGTTGGCATCTGTTTGCAGCATGCATGGAACAACAACTGAAAAAGACATTTTCATGCAGGTGTAAAAGGCTTTGCAAGACTATAACCTTCAGTGGAATCAGCTTCGATGTGTTACAGTTGATGGGGTGAAAATATAGCGGGAGTGAGGAAGGGTCTGATGGGGCAGATCAGGACTCAGTTGGAAGATTTGCACATTCCGGGTGCTCTGTTCATCGGTATGGCATCAGTGGTTGGAACAACTTATGTCTGAGACCAAACATTATCAAAAATGAAGTATGTGAAGCCAACACATCAAACGAGATTGACTGATGAACATTTGAAAGCAATTCTCTTGATTGGATGCAGCAATTCCAAACCAACCATTGATGGTATCTTAAAAGCCAAATATCAGTTTCACAAATCTCACTAACCTTTTCTGCTGCTTACTTTGTTAGATTCGGATATGTGCACACTAGGTCTGATGTATCTATCTTTTTGCTAACGTCGCTTTCATTGATAACTTTTTTTAGGAAATAAATATGTTGGTTGTCTTTGTTTTTTGTGCATTGTACGCCACTCGCCCTTGATTAACTTAGTTTCCCCCCCCCCCCC